>CAEGAF010152078.1:0-11395 GCA_903067075.1 Micropoecilia bifurca
TCGGCCGCGAACCGCTTCAGCGAGAGCCGCAGATCACGATCTGATGAAGCCATCAGGACGACATCATCCGCAAAAAGTAGAGATGCGATCCTAAGGCCACCAAAACGGATCCCCTCAACACCTCGGCTGCTACAGTAGATTATAACCATAAATATGTCATATCTATAATATGTAAGACAAGAAAAAAGGTACTTTTACTTTGAAAATGTTATTGCTATGTTATGTCATTCACAATGATTTTTTTAAAAAAAGACTGCTGACTAGGCAGCTGACACTGTGGCACTTGCATTAATCACAAAAATCATTAGCTATGAAAATTAGGTTTAAAGAATCCTTTAATGATGTGCCAAAGCATACTAATTGAAATTTTGGTGCAAGGCTGAAGGAAAGGGGGATTAAGGAACGTAGATAAACACAGCCTTGACACGATTATGAACCGAAGACCATTCAAGAGTTTGAGAGAGATACGCGACGTCTGGGCTGCAGCTAAAATCAACACTTTAAGAACCAGCACACACACAAATAGCCAGGAAACAGGCAAACAAATGTCACATTCTCTGTGTTAAGCCACCCCAATGTCAGTGACTACAGGGCTAAAGATGAAAAAGGACTGAACTGTTGTTCAGCAGCTCATTGTCGCTCTCTCAGATAAAGTATAGTTTTAGTGCATTCACAAATCAATGTCCCAGAGTCTGGAAGAAGAGACTCTTCTTTTCGCAGCAGTGAAAAGAAGAGATAAGATGACAAGAAGAAGATGAGATTTTTATAACTTGGGCTTCCTACCATGCTTCTCTGCATGAATGAGGTAATTCCTGAGCATAAATGGAGCCCCAACCAAGTGTTGAGTGATGCAGAATAGCAGGTGGACTTGCTTAATATGTCTCTGTTGAAACACGTTTTTTTAATTATTATGGAAAATGAATGTTTCTTTTAGTTGTAGATAAGAAAACTCAAACTTCACGTAATAAGTTTCCATTTTTATCACTCAGCCAAATAAGCCTTTTGACAATATTCAAATTTGTTGAGATAACACATATTTTTGGGGTCTGTAAGCCCTAAACATCTGTGTTGGCAGGAGGGATACTCCTTGCAGAGAGGCAGGCTTTCCCAGTGTCAAACCCCCAGTGAGAATCACCTGCAAGTGGGTGGGAACTAGGGAATCTGCCTCGGCATCTCTGGAAGTGTGGTAAGTTAATGACAGCTGACGCACTCTTGGGGGGGGGTGAAGGGGTTACTGACAGTGAGAGTGTTCAAGGTTTGTTTCTGTAATTCTGTTAGTCTCTTCCTGTTGCTCTGACAAGCTCCTCGCTGCTCCTGCCACCTCCACCTCAGCCACAAAGGACCCCATGTGAAGGTGGACATGACAGGAGGGAGGGCCTTCCATATGCCCCATGTCTGAATATCCAGCGACTCTGCAAACGCCTGTCAATCAATGTCGGGGAGGAATGAGGGCTACAGTACAGATGAAATTACTCTCTTCGCTTGGCTCAGATAGCAGGAAAAAAATGTGTTGAGTAGCTGAAATCCTGGACGATTTAGGGTTTGGAGGTAATACAGTGTGCCATGTGAGAGACAAAGGAAAACAAACAGAATTTTGTTCAATTAAATATTTACACTATCAGGCAAAGTATCATCATCTAAGAAAAACAATGTGCAATAAAGGCAGTGGGTTATTTAAGTATTTCTGTACTATTTCGTGTTGTTAATGTGACCAAAGTTCTGCTGATAACCTGCTGAAACTGGTCTGTTGTCAGCCATGTGGAAACTTCCCAGCAGGGGGGGCGAGTCACCATCGCAAAGGAAGCTTCCAACTTCACTTCCCCAGCATACAGTGACAAGGCACGCTGGGTCTCTGAGCCTGGACAAGAGGTCCCACTGAGTGGCTCTGTGACAAAAAAGGGGTCTGGTCATATTTGTAGATAAAGACCCAGACAGACTGAGTTACATTGTCCCTGTAACTCAGCACAGGGACAATGCAGCAACAGCAAACGGTTAGCAGGAGGTAAGAGAATTTCCTGCCAATTAGGCAAAGTTAAAGTGAAGACTGAAGGGTGTCAACCTGTCAGAACCCGGGGAGGTGAGGGATCAGATGGATAAGCTTCATGTTATCCCTCAGATTACACTCTCCGCTGACATGATCACACTCACTCATCGCCAGTCAAGCATACAGCGCAAGAAGATATCAATTTTTTTTACAAGTTATATGGTTCATTCTATAGTTAATAATAAAAAATTTAACTGAATATGGCATTCGAATTGTAGATCCGATCAGCTCTGGTCTGATATACGGAATACTTTGAGGGGTCAGATCTGAGAATATTTTCATTAAACAAGATTTACTGAAACACAGATAGAGATTTATAAAGCCTTTATTATTGTGAAATCACACAATAAGGCTACATACAGTTCTTTTATTGCATTAGAGCCACGCTACATAAAAAAAACATCAGCATTAAAATATTAGTGTACTGACAGATTGTATCTGGAGTGAAATATTATACAATGATTACAGATGGTTTAAACAGATGGTTGAAATTATTCCTTTTGCAACGACAAAAAAATTGCAACAGGGAAAGAAAAAAGGGGCTACTATTTGTTTAAATATTGCAAACATTTAGAAGTTTGGTATTTCGGGTTGTTTTAGGTTTTCAAGGTTTTGACTTCTTCTATGTTTACTCCCTTAGAAAAAAACAAAGATCAGAAGAGAAAAACCTTAGAACTATTTGCTTGTAAAGACATATGAGACTAAATTCAGATGAAATTGAAAATAATTTAGTTTACATACATTGCTCTTCTCCAGGAGCTTCTGCCACTTAAACAAATATGGAAAAGGTTTTTATGTGACACATCACAGTTGGTGTCTTTGCATCCTCCTCAGGGAACCATGTGGTATTTGTTTCATTTGTAGGTAAAAAAAAACAGGTTTCTGTGACAGCTATGAACCCTGAGAACAATCTGGGTCAATGGACCTGCCCCTCAATGGCTCTGGTATGTATGGTATGATCTTTACTGGCAGCAGCGGACAGTAGCAGCAGGTAGGGTCACATTGCAGAGACCACGATGATTGACAAGCAGGTGGTTGAGTAAGGAATCCCTTAAAGCTAAGTGTTTTAGCTTCTTTTTAAAGAAACATCACCCGAAAGGTCAGACTACAAGCATTAAAACTTTCCCCACTTAGGTACTTTTATAGTTTTAATGCATTTTTGCTTCCTTTATTGCATTTGGCAATAAGTTTTTTTTTACTTTGAAACGCCCTAATTAATTGATAATTTAGCCGACTTTGGGAAGAAGCTGCGGTATCTGAAGGGAACCCATGAAAACTTCTCCAACTGGGATTCAAACCTGGGGTTTTCTTGCCGTAAGGCAACAGCGAAAACCAGCAGCACAAGATGCAGCAGATCTTCACTTTAAAACAGAGTTTTTTGTGTTTTGATGGATTCATGCAGCTAATTAGTCTCTTATAGCTGATTTAGCAAAATGTCACCACAACAGAATTATTTTAGTTGGTTGGAGGAGAAGCCTTTCCCTGGTGGCTCAGTGGTTGAATTAGTTGTACTGCAACTGGAAGGTAAAAGTACTACATAAATAAACATAAATATTTTACTCCTGAAATGTCCTGTATGGTATTTGTACAACATTTTGCTCATTGCCAGTTGCTGTTTCATTCATTCAAATGATCCAAAAATATGAGCCATGAGTTCATCATCAGTCCCTTGACATAGCAAAAATAAGGAAAAACATTTCCACAAGCATGGTAACGTTCCAATCACTGGGAAAAACATTGTCAAAATTTCTGGCAGCAACATGTTACTCCCACATGTTATGGGAGTAGCAAAGAAAGATGCACCATGTTTCTTTGCTTTTCCAAAGAGCTTGCTGCTATGCTGATTCACCATACAATAAATTCTAACAGCACACATGGCATAAATACTATAAAATATATTGGTGGCTAAATCGTTGCTCCTTTTGATCCAAGCAGAGCTGTGGAGAAGCAGCCCACAGTAAAGAATTGAGCAGGGGAAACAGGTGTTGGCTGCTAAATTTGCTTTCAGTGAGCAAAGGAATGACAGCTATGTACTGGTTTCCACTGTAGTTACTGGGAGCAAGGCTGAGCCTGACAGAAACAACCGATTTCTCCTGCTACTGATGCTACAAACCTTCATGAATGGGTGGTCGCTAACAAAAAAGGAATATCATTTTTTATTATTCACTCAGCTAATAAATAATTAATTCTATCACACTTTTCTTTCAGTACATCGGTTTGACAATTAAAGTTGGCTAATCTTAGGAGGATGTGCTGCAGTCTGAGTTTCAAGTATTTAAGGTCACTTGCTTTAGTTTTTTTGCCAACACTTGCCACTTGATGTAATAGACTAAAAAGGGAAGGCATGATGTTTTCTGGCTGCTCTTCATGTGGGCAAGCAGTGGAATGTGACTGGTCTGTGTTATGGGTGGGTGTTCTTGCTGCACATCATAAACAGTGAAAATGTTGATCTTTTCCTGTGGGGCAGCTGTGTATTGGTTTTTAATTTTACTGTCTCGCCTTCACAGTCAAAGCTCCAGCAGGCCTCACGGATGCCATTCACTCCTCATTCCATGTGAGACCGCAAACATAAACACCAGCGTTGAAGCCGAAGTGCCAGCATTTTGCACTGCAACCCTCAAAACATCCCAAAATAATAAAAGGGAAGTCATGATCAAAGAACTGCTCAAAGTACTCCGGATAGTCCTGCAACACTAACAGATGCATGTCTTTGTGTGGGAAAATGATCCGCAAATTAAAGTTGCATCGTAAGGGATTCGGTTCAGTTTATTTTTTACCACTTCAGTTCTCAACAAATGCCACCCCAAGACAGGTCTAATTTATATTAAAATAGAAATATGCAATCATATTAACAATGTAAGAATGAAAGGCTCAACATTAGAAAACTTAAAATTAGTTAGAGCTCCTTTTGATTCAATTGCAGCATTCAGTCTTCTTCAATAGGACTCTCACATCTTGACTTGGCAAAGCTGACTCTACCTTGTAAAAGTTCTCCAGTTCTGTAAGAATGTGGACACGTCTTGTCCACAGCCCTCTTTAGGTTTTTTATCCTGGAAGAGCCGTTATTGTGGTGATTCAGTTTTGTGCTTGCATGCACAAAATAAGTAAAATCATCAACTTCACTTTTCCCAGGAGACACGAGAAGGTCAAAAATTACTGGCATTTTCAACTATTCTTGATTTTGTCTGCCTTGACAAAACATCTATTTGTAGCAGCGGAGAAGGGTATTTCTGTACTAAAGCTACGTTTCGAAATGGTGCCCAAAATTTCAAGTTTGCTTTCGTTAGATCATCATTGCACAAAGTTTTAGAGCATTTTCTCCAGGCCTACATGTTTAGTAATTAGGAAGAAATGGCACTTGTCTTTAAACCAGAGGGTGGAGTTGCAGGTTTAATCTGGCAACTAATGGTATGAGTATATTGTCAGCACATTTAGAAGATACATTTGTGCCCGACTTTAATTTCCTGGATGATGGTAATATTGTTTCAAAATTTTCATCTAATATATTCACCTCAAAATTTCTGCTAGTTTGCAAAGGGCGCCAGTCCCTCCTGCAGCAAAACACTTACCCGATGTCATGCTGCCACTCTCATACTTTACGCTATGATGGGCCCCTTAATGTCTTTGACCCTGAAAGAATTTCCAAACTGTAACTTGATTGAATTCTGTACATAACGTATCAATACATTTGACTTCGCTGTATATTTTGAAGAGAATAAAAACAAAAAAAGCATATTTGCATTTTCACAGTGACTGTTCACACTGTGAGCTTCTTTTTCCATTCTAAGTGAAAACTTAGCAAACAAATAAATACAACTGTAACAAATTAATGTCCATTATGTAAAAAACTTCATCAGACATCTTATCCACTGGATTCACCGCATTAAGGAAATAATAAGAAATAACTTACATAAATATATATTTGTGTGTGTGTGTGTGTGTGTGTGTGTGTGTGTGTGTGTGTGTGTGTGTGTGTGTGTGTGTGTGTGTGNAAAGAAGACTAATTTGTGCCCAACTTTTATATGTCTGTGTGTGTGTGTGTGTTATCTCACCAAAATCCCTGGGTGTGCTCATTCTGTTGATTTAGGAGGAATCAGGTATCCTTAAAAAGCACAGGAGATTTGGAGAATCACACACAATCAGCAAAGCAAGTATTCTGTGACAGTCCCTGCACGCTTCATTAGGCTGCCCCGTTGACAAAAACACAGTGTCGAAAGCTGAGCCGTTCACTAATACCCCTAACACCCCCAATACATGTACAAGGAGGGCAAATTTGTGCTAATTACCCCAGTGATTTGTAAGTAAGCTTGCAGGAGTTGGGAAGAATACCATTGAATGGAAATGGCTGCCATATGCATTTCTTACTTATCTTTATCTTTTCCTTCATCCAGATCTCTGTATATATAAAGATTTTTGTTCAGACAGCTGGAGTTGTGCTGCTGATTGTTCAACTAATCATCCGCTCAATTACTCTGGAATGTGAGGCTGTGCCTTGTTATGACTGATCAGCTTTCTTTCTCTCACTCTTGCTTTTCATCCTTTTTTTCTGAACTCTGACTGGCCAAAACATCTGTTTTCTATAACTTTCATTATGTGTCTTATTTCTTCAGCCTTCAGTTCAGCTGCAATTCTTTTGCGTTCAGTTAATTTTGTTTCAGTAGATTCGGTTTTCGCTAGTGTAACACTGAAAACGTGCAGTGCAGTTATTTGATTATAATCTGGTCAGACATCACATTTGAGAGATTTAAAAAATTATTATCACACTACACTTACTCAGAGTACCTGAATTTTACTGCAAAGAGTGCCTTGAAGTAATATTCAAACTCTTGAATCTATATAATTTCAATATACTCACATTATATAATTTGTTGAAGTCACAAAAACAAACATTGTTGAAATTTAGTGGTATTTTATGTCACAGACCAACAGAAAGTAACAGGAAAACGATACATTTCCTGTTTCCTGATTCTAAAAAAATCCAAATGGCATGTCATCGATTTATAATTACCCCGTTTTGTTATGACGTCTCTATATAAAATCCAGTGCGACCAAATATCTTCAGAAGTTACCTAATCGGTAATTGTGATTCACTTGTGTAAAAATAAATCCTGTTATAAATACCTATGTGAGGGTTTGAGGGAACATTAATGCACAAACAGCATCATGAGGATCAAAGCATGCAGGAGCCAGGTCAAGAATAAAGATATTACAAACAAAATGTCAGCCTTTCAAGATATCATAGAGAAACGCTGAGCTGCTGACATTCACAGTTGAGAGAATCTGATACAGGTATGTTAGGGACGCAGCAAACATGAGGAAGATCATTTGTTCAGATGAGACCAAAATGAGCTTTCAGAAAACTAACACTAACAGAAGGGATTGTTTTCTTATCATTACCTTATGATATACAAATCTAAAGTGGCAAAATGTCAAACATGCAAAGAACTTAATCCTGCTAAGCTGTTTAGTAGTTGCTCATATTGTTGTTTAATTTGAATAACAACAAAAAACTGTTATCAGACTGATATGCTAAATTAACAGATACAAGAAAACAAATGAGAACACTCACAATTTTAGCTTACTCTTTTACAGAAATTGTTTAGTTTGAGGTGGTATCAAAAATGTTTAAGATGAGATGTGGCTGTTGACCAGCAGATCTACAATTAAAAAAAATGAAAAAGAAAATTAAACTATTTTCTGCTATTGTTAAAAATAAACATAGCTCTTTGTCATAGAAATTACATGAAGGGTACTGAAGGAAAAGGCAATTATGTCAACAAGAAGATGAGGACCCAGAACCAGAAATTGGCTCAGAGTTTATACTTTTCTCTTTTGTTAAGGCTCAGTGCAACATTGATGCATGTGGTTGTGTATACCTCAGTTTATAATTGAGTTTTTTCCAATTTAATAGTACTTTTGAACTTGATTGCCAATGAGGAAAAATAAAATACACAAAGTACATCTGTTTATATGGATGCATTTGCTTGTAGGACCACAAAATAAATGAGAAAGGGTTTCAAACACATGTTTTATATTGTTTACCAAATCATAAGCTGCTTAAAGAAGCATTTAAGAATATATTGAAGACTTTCAGTATCAGCACAAAACAATGACTGTTTGATGTTTAAAATTTTATGTTAAACACACAGAGTTCCCTAAATTTCTTACTGTCTCCTTGTTAATCTTTATAATTATGTGAACATCGTTTTACAAATATTCAAAGAGCGTTTTGTACTGTCTTCCTGGAGTGGAAGTGCCTGTGGTGAATCTGCAAGGCTGCCAGTGGGAAGCCTGTTAGCATGTTAGTGCACTACATGCAGATTCAGAGGCTACAGGCTAATGCTAATGAGATGCCAGACTTTTAAATAGTCCTGAAATGAGCCCAAACATAGGTGGGAAACACATTTTGGACAACCAAACTTCAGAAAGAGACAGTAAAGACAGTAAGGAAAGTGGTCATTATTGTTTCTTTTTTTTTTTTTTAAACAACACTTTTAGAGAGAAGTTCCTCTCTATTGGACTGTTACAATTTCTAAAGCAAATCGTTTCAAGGGTTTTGAACTACATTTAGTTTTGAAAATCTGACTATAATGGATCCTGTAAACAAGTGAGCAAAAGATTTCTTTAACACCACTGTCATCCAAACTTTTCAACTGTATTAATTAATAATTATCAGCCATGCTTAATGGATCCTTCCAAATTTACACTCGCAAACAATTAATCTGTTTCCTATGCTGTTTTCTTTCAGGTGGTAAAATGTTATCTTTTATAGAAGTATGACAGTCCTGTTGAAATTTGAGTGTCATCTTTAACGGCTAAAAGAATGTTATAGGAAAATAGATGCAATACATTTGTGGAACAAGAACACTGTTATTGTGGATAAGTTAAAAACTGATGAATGCACACACTCTTGTAAAACTGTCTGAGGAGCCAGAGTATGCAGAAAAGTACCATTTTGTCTGCTTCTACCCGCTGAACACTCTATAGCATAACATGTTCCTATGAGAAAATGTGAGACATCCATGTCAAATCTATGCTTTTCTTGATTTACTATAACATTTTGTGCCAGTGGTTTTCTTTGTCATTTAACAAGCATGTCTGTCTAAAGCATGAAGAAACATGAAACTTAACATGAACACAGTTTCAGTGTTGCACAGGCTCCATCCATAAAAGAATTATGTTACATGTTTTTAACTGACCGTTCACAGAATGTGTTTTTTTGTTTTCTAATACTTTGTGTTTGGGAGAATTATAACAACTAAATGCCAACATTATGAAAATATTCTTGAGAACTAAAGAGAATTCAGAACAGTAAACGGCTAACTTTTAAATGTGTCCTCTCTCTTCAGCTATGCGTCTTTTCCTTCCAGTGCATTAAGATTTGTTGATTCTCCATCTGGACATGCAGCTGCTGTGTTCCAGATTTAAAGTCCCACTGTTTAGTGGAGATGAAGAATGAGATACGTGGGAGCTGAGGCTGGAATGTTGCTGGGTTGGTACTGCTGGTCACACCACCTGGTCAGGCCACTCATGGAAAAAGAAAACACATGCAGTAGCTGTGCTTCAGTCACACCAGGGAACTGATTTACACTGAGCTGCTGGGGACTTAATCTAACTTCAACTAAGAGATTCACATCTTATCAAAGCAATCATTTTGTTGAACATGCTGTCATTCAATAGCAGCATCAGTTGGCTTTCGAAAATTAGGAGTTTAGAGGATTTAACAAAATTAACGATGCAGAGACCAGGAAGCACCAGTCAGAATATCTCAAAAGATCCACCTCTAAAAAACTTTGCTAATGTTTGCCCTTCTCTCTAACTCTGAGTTACTTTATGCTTCACTGATATCACCAATGTGAAAGATGACTGAGTTTTTAGAGTGAAGTAGGTAATATATCAGCTTCTGGATTATTTGTCATTTTTCTACTGGGATATTACGTGTCATCTCTTGATTCCTGACTCAAAAAGTTGTCTGTCATCTAAATTAATAGACCTGGATTGTGCTTCAAAGAGCTTTAGCATTGATGTGTGCAATGTGTGCTGTTCTGTCTGTACCAAGAAAGAAAATCAAAATGTAAAAAATATTCCTAATTGTATTAGTAAACAATTACTCTGAATGCTTTTTTCCGTTTCTCTTTTTGATGCTTTGTCTATATATTTTAAATTGGAGTCAAAGAACATTTTTATTTTATAGTCTTACTGAACTGCAGATTATGTAGTTTGGAGTAAATGTTCAAAAGGAGCTGCATGTGGATGACAGATAGCTTACATTTAATGTAGATACTAAAATAATATTTCCTAGATAGACTTTTAAGATTTATTTTTCATTTTTTATGTTCAATACTTATACTGACACAGTAACACCGTCTGACACTTCAGTAGTAATTTAAATGCTTAGATTTCTTTTCAGACCAAGATCATGCATGAAGAATTTTTTAAATTCTGAATTATTGTAACATATTAAGCTAACTGCAACCAAAGGCAACCACCGTATATCCATGTTTGTGTCTGTGCACGCGAGCAGTCTGGATCAGCCCAACAAACTTCCTATCCAGACAGGAAATGCATTCTTTTGTGCCCAGTCTGGAAATGTGTGTGGATGTTTTCAGTACAATAACTGCCTTTGGAATGCAGCAAACTCCCTGCAAGAGTGTTTGTCAGCAATGAGCTGATTTATCCTAGTTTAGAGAGGTTTTCTTGAATTGTGTTGGCTTATTCTAGGCTTTTCTGAAACAAAGACACGTTTTATTTTTTATTAATTTATTATATTCAACATAAACTGTATTTGAATTACACATTTCTGAAGAGAAATAAGCATAGAAGTCAATTAAGCAAAGGTTTTCAAACACCATTCACCAAATAACAGTTTAGCATGGTAAACAATACACACGCAGCAAGGAATTTACAGTAACAAACATTAACAATGCGCCAATAAGGTGGATCAAAATCAAGCTCTTTAAACAGAACTCCTTGGTCTCAAATTAAATTAAAAGTCAAAAAGATTTGCACCAAAAAGAGATTTTCTTTCTATTCCTACAGCTAGTAGTCTTTTGTCATCATTTAAAGGGTCGCGACAGGTCGCCACTGCACCGTTGTCGCACCAGTACAAGCCTGAGTTCATTTTCATTAGGACTGTGAGGACTCGTACATAAATGAAACTGTAGGAAGGAGTCTTCATCTACATGTTGCATTACAGTGCTGGTCATGCAGCCATAAGGTCACATAGTTAGTCCTTTTTTGGTGTGAGCAGATAGTCCGTGTTAAGTTCATCCACTAGAACAGGGCTGCTCATTACGTCGATCGCGATCGACCGGTCGATCGCGGAAAGGTTTTGAGTCGATCTCGGCAGCA
>CAEGAF010152089.1:0-34637 GCA_903067075.1 Micropoecilia bifurca
ATATATATATAACAATGTGTGTTTTTTTTTTTGTTTTGTTTTTAATGCCGACCTGCTCCACAGTTCCCTTTTCAGCTGTCCTGGGACGCTTCAAGGAAAGCGGGCTGTCAGAGACCTCCGAGCGGGAAGAGGGCCTTTTGGAGGGAAGAGGAGAATCTGACTGGTGCCGTTCCAAGTGGCCAGACGCACCTGAAAATATTCAAATAGAAACAAACACATAAACCAAAGGACTAAAAGGGATACAAAAGATATGTTAGGACAATTTGAGAACCTGGCAGCTTGGTACTAGATCAATAACAGTGAGAATAAAGAGCCTTTGGATGTCTTTCTCAGATGTGATTTAAGTGCATTTAATGGGAATTGGGCAGGAAAATTATCATCAATAACAAACAGTTCTGGAAAACACTACCAATGCCAAGTGATGGGCCATTTGAGTCTTGAGCTGTGGTATCAAAACAACACCATAGCACAAGATTTAGGTTTCACGTCATTACAAAATGTCACATCATATGAGATTCTTACTTTGGTTTTGACCAATAGATGATTTTATGTTTTGCAGAGGGGCAGAGATCTCTGTCAACATCTATGCACCAAGATGCGACTTGCCTCTGTGTACATTTGTTTGATATTTTGTCATATTGAAAATTGCTGAACCATAATTGCTGCTTTTATCTCTTACATTGTCCCTCACTTTATACATTTTACAGCAAGACGTGAAGTGGTCCAATTTAATTTCTTAGGCGCACTCACTGCTTAAGGGGTCTTGAAAAATCTCTAAAAACATGTACCTCTTCTTAGACATATAGACATACTAGGAATATAAGAATTAATATACTTAGGGACAGACATTTTTGTTAGAAATGTTTCTAATACATTTATTCACAATATTTATTCCATAACATCTGAATCAAATTGCATCATATAGTGTGTGGCGGCTTGAAAAGGCATCTCTAGATAATCCAATATCATGTTTTACTAAAACTCCAGTGTATAACTAAAGGTTATGAACTAAAAAAATAAATGAACGAAACAAATGTTTTGTGTTTGTACTAGTACATCTCAAATAAACAAGATGCAGCAATAAAGTAAAAATATTTCACGCCTGTCATCTCAAAAAGTGAAACTCGTCATCTATCTCTAGTAACATTGACGATTATGGCTTACAGATAATGAAAGCCCAAAAATTCAGTTTTTCAGAAAACTAGAATACTGCGAAAAAGGTCATTAATGGGAATTGATGGTGTCATATTTTAATCAGCTAATTAAGTCAAAACACCTGCAAATGTTCCCTGAGCCATTAAACAGTCTGGGTCAGTAGGCTACACAATCATTGGAAAGAAAGCTGACTTGACAAACATCCAGGAGACAGTCATCGACACCCTTCACAGGGAGGTTAAGTCACGATAGGTCAATGCTGAAAAACCTGGTCTGCAGAATATTAACAGTAAATTGAGTAGAATAAAGAAGTGGGGTGAGAAAAGGTGCACCAGCAGCAGGAAGAACTGCAGCCTTAAGAGGATTGCCAATACATTCCAGAAGAGCCACCACACACAGACATACACTAGACATGGGCTACAGGTGTCACATTCCCTGTGTCAAGCTACTACTAAACCAGTAATGACATCAGAGGGATCTCACATAGGCAAAGGAACTAGACTGTGGTGAAATGGTCCATTGTTCTTTTTCTAAATGAAAGTAAATTCTGCATTTCATTCCCAAATTAAGGTTGCAGGATCTGAAGGAAGAGTAGAGAGGTACAGAAACCATGTTGCTTGATGTCCAGTATGAGGTTTCTACAGTCAGTGGTGGTTTTTGGAGCCACATCATCTGGTGTTGCTCCATTACACTTTCTGAAGTCTACAGTCAACGTAACCATCTACCAGGAAATTCTGGAGCACTCATGCTCACCTCTGATTACAAGTTGTATGAAAATGCTGATTTTATTGTCCAGCAAGACTTGGCACCTGCCCACACTGCCACAGGTACTAGAAGCTGGTTCAGTGACCATTCCTATTCTTGATTGACCAGCAAACCTTCCTGACCTGAACTCCATAGAAGATCTAGGATCTGTTGTTAGGAGAACGATGAGAGACACCAGACCCAACAAGGCAGATGACCTGAAGGCAGCTATGAAAGCAATCTGGGTTTCTATTGCAGCGATGCAGTGTCACAGGATGATCACCTCTAAGCCATGGCATTCTGATGTGGAGATTTATGCAAGAGGAGGCCCAACCAAATACTGAGTGCATAAATACGCTAACACTTTTCAGAAACCCAACACTTGTGCTTAAAACACTTGTTTGGATTGGTCTAAAGTGATATCATACAACAACATCAAACAAACAACATCAAAATTTGTTGATGACAGTCTCTCATTCAGATCATGTGTGACTTGACCAACAGCTGGGGTTTGTTTCATGAAATGTATGTAAAAGGTGTCGTGAAGCAAATCTTTAATAATCAAAGAAAGAAAGGTCTCATACAAACATGCTAAAACTTTTTAATGTACGTTTTAAGACTCAAACAAAACACACAGTAGGCTCTAGATTAGTCATATCCAAGCATATTCATCAACAACTTTTTGCAAGAAAATTTTAAAGACCACAACGATTGTCAGGTGTGTCAGTCTTTTCCAATCTCTAAAGAGATTTCAAGTGTTTCACTGGCTCACACATAAAATCAGATTGCAGACCAATTTAAATGCAAACAACGCTGAAAATATAATGTGTTTTTAATTTTTTATTATTCTTCCTCTGCAAAGCAAGGCTTTAAATGTACTCCACTTAAAAAAAACTGAAAAGGACAACCAACAGTTGGCACTGTAGAGGTGTAACTTTAGTGGAACAGCTAAGCATGTGCTAACTGAAAAGCTAACGCCACAGAGAATCTGTGAAGGGAAACTGCAGCAGGAGATCCAGTGGAAAGTGTTTATTGTGAAACTTAAGGAGTTGTCTCACAAACCCCTAACAGCCCTATAAAGAGTTAAATTTGGCCTGATTTGTACAGTTCTTAAGGGGCAAATTGAGAACAGAGGCCACTGGTAAAGGAGGGTTGGTATGGCAATGGGGGGTGGAGGGGGTCAGGTTAAACAGGGCTGACCACACTGCTACTCCAGACATTAAAATGTCAGCTCCAATCAGGATGAGGGCAGTTGAGGTGATTACCCAGTGGGAGACCTGGCTTAGGACAGAGGAGTCTGTAAGATCTCCCAGAGACACTGAGATCAGCCATGGAGACCCTATTAGGGTGCAGTCACACTCAATCCTATTAAACACATCCACCAATAAACAAAGGAAATGTTAAACAAAAAGAACCTCCCATTCGTTGACATTAACCTTTCAGTCATGGCACTGTGCTCACCAATTCATCCTCCAACTCTGCTCCAGTCCACTCTTTCTTCTGCCTAAAGTCATCTTGCTAGATCAAGAAAATTGTCAACTCTGGTCCTGTTTTAGAGAACTTCAGTCATTCTAAGTTTGGGATCCAGATTCCAGTTTAGGTGAATTGTTTTTATATGGAGCTGAAGATCATACTCTAAAAGAAAAAAAGTGTTTTTGAGTACGCAATCTGCACAGAGCCTTTTCCTCTCTCCTTCAGCAGCTCATTATTTCAACAAGCAGCTCCTTGACTATAATTAACATCAACACCCACAAAGTAAGGAAGGATGCTTTCACTCATTGCAACATAAAAAGGATTAAAACAGAAGCAAATATAGAAACTGATAAATGATTAATGTGTGTATTTAAATTTTTTAGTGAGGGTTGAGTTGGTTACTTCAGGAGGGTAAAAACACTACAAGTACAGTAAGGAAAGCATCAAACCTCCTCTCAGTCTCATGATTAAGAGAATGAGCATAACAATTATGCTTCCAGAGCTGCTCAATTAGCACCAGAGGTGCAACAAGTGGCTGTTTTTGTTCTGAAAGCTGCTAAAACCCGTGTTTTCTGGATGAGGTGCTTCATGCTTAAGTGTAGGTGAGAGGAAAGGCGTGTGAGGTGAGGAGCTGCACAGGCCTTTCTCTGGTGCAGTCTCTCTGTCATGGCTAATTAGGACTTCATAAATCTGATCCATTGCTTCTCTAAGGAACAGAGCAACACTATCATCAGCAGCCCGTGACTAACGTATAACTACTGTTTCCATATTTTTTTTTCTTCTTGTCATTGGCAATGAAAAGGAATTTCTGAAACACTGCAAAACCCAGAGCTGAAATCAAATCAAAACAATTTCAGTTTAGGTTTACTTCCTCATTTATGTCCAAAAATGACACAAGTTTACTCAAAAACAATAATTAAAGAGGACTACCACAGTGATTACAACAAACAGGAATAAAATGCTTTAAATATCAACTACTGACAAGTAATCATACCTTCAAGAACAAAAATAGCATTTTCATTTTATTTACATAGCTTCTTTTATCTACAGTGTCTGAAGTAAGGACCAATTTTTAAACTTAAATACAATCATAAAATCACAATCATGTGGATTCAGATACAAGGAAGAAAGGCTAACAAAAATGTTTAAAGAAAGAAGATGAAAGAAGACTTAAATTTTTTCCGATTTCACCAGTAAATTGCTGAGTAGGAGTAATATTTATTAGGAGCGTATATAAATCTACAAGACATTCATCATTTAAAACTCAGTCTTGAAAATGCTGTACAGTCAACATAAAAGTCAATGTGCATTAAAACCTTAGTGTTTGTCAGACATTCTCTTTTAATGCCTTTTTTTGCACCTTCGCTAGACAGAGAGCGTTCAACTGCAATAAACATCTTCTGTCGAATGCAAAGGATGCCGATTGTATGCGAGCACCAGCAGGGCACACAGAGCAGGAGAAAAGAAAAAAATAAAACTGCAAGCCAATAAGGTGATTATTAATTCATGCCCCTTTTCCGTAAACCAAAGGCTTTTCTGCTGTCGAGTCCCGTAAGTGAATTGGTCTTTGGCACCTTGTCTCTCTTCCGTAGCTGGACTGTATTAGTCAAGCAGCAAAGGGGGCTGCCAGCGTTCTGCGCCGGTCTCTGGAGCAAATCCTTGCTGCCTTGTTGTGCTTTCAAGTGGAAAAAAAAGATGGCTGCTGGACAGAGTGACTGACACAGCAGAGGCTGGATTAACCACAATAGGTCATCTACCATTGAAATCTTCCATGAGTGCAAAATCACTCCTGCCCCCTAACGTACGTCTTTTTTGACAGGTTATCCATATTGTAGAAGTAAAAATAAACAGCATACCAAGCGGTATTAAATGGGGGAAAAAAAGTGGCTGGTGTTTTGAATAGCATCCCCAGCAGCTGAGATAAGGTGGACATCTTCTCTGCAGCTTCTGTTGCTTGATTACAATTTCATGCCCTGGCAGGTTCAGGCCTATGTTGCCAACATCATTAAAGATCATACATCCTGTCCATGCCATGTCATAGACAGAAAGTTTAACCTGTTCATGTTGGGACTCCAGGATGCTCTGAGAAGCATTCCTGCTGAAACCTTTCACCTTCAACGCGCCGAGACCCTGCAACGCCCTTCAGCTTCTCACGCTGCGTGAAATCCTCACCCCTATTCCCATGGCGAGTTGGCTATTAATATGGAGATGATTCAACTCCCACAGTGTTACAAGTCATTTTCTGTCTTTGCTATGTTAACAATATTGCCTTTTCTCTCTCCCCTCCTGCCCCCCCGGCTCCCCCACACCCTCCACTTCTAACCGGGTTTTTAATCTGCGGCCTGAGTCGGAGCCCAAAGTAATAAAGGCCAGTGCTCCATTTCGTCTTTTATTTCTGTGGTAATTACTATGCAGCAAGACCCAACAGAGCAGATTTCAACTAGGGATGTAGAAGTAAAAATGCACACATTTTTATTTTGCAAAGAGCAAAAAACTAAATTCTGTAAGTTATGAGGAAGCTAAAATGTTCAGATATGGAGAGAATTTTTAGGAGGATACACATTTTTACTAATCTGTAGGCTTCAAAGTATAATAGAAGGAGAAGTGCTTTGCCTTTGCAGGACACAGCTCTGAATGTTAGAAACCCTGTGGAAGACTCGTAAACACTGAGCTTTCAGGGAGGTGGCTAACAAACAAGGACAATTTATGGCCTATTATCTTCAAAGACAAAAGGAATTATAATTTAAGGGATGACAAACACTGGAAGGACGTGACATGGTTATGTAAACGTTTCCACTGCTCCATCTCCCAGGTTCCTACATCATTGAGGGCCTTAGCAATAACAAAACACCACTATGTTGAATGACCCACAAGTGGCCATTCTAAACCGGAATAATTGAATTATAACCGAGTTGAGCTGTGCAATTTCAACTTCAACTGTGCTCAAATAAAATCTGCATATGCGCAATGTTAGGCAGAGAGCAATTTGAATCATTTGATTTATGTGTTTGTGAATATGCCCCGCCAAAAGGCTAGCAGCACAAAACAGAACGGAATAAAAAAAAATACAAAAAATGAGCGGGCTGCAATGCCACGGTGTTGCATCTAGGGGATGCTAATCATCAGCTTTATTATCCAGATTACATGCAGCCGCCGCAACGTGTAAAGCACATCTGCTTCTCCTACCCACAGAGCACCTGAATGTGCACATGTGCTCACTGAAGCACATTGACCCAAACAGCAGGTGGATATGGAGCCAGAAGCACACACAGATACTTACACACACACACACACACACACACACACACACACACACACACACACACACACACACACACACACACACACACACACTCAGGCTGTATATTGTAAGCATGTGCACTGCAGCTGCTCAGTCTTCAATCAGACAACCATTCAGTTTTAATGTTGAGATTTAGCTGACAATAATTTGGAGGTTCTTTCTGGTCACATCTATGTGGAAAAAAGGAAGAAAAGTAAACCAAAAACCGAAGTAATACAAACAGCTCAAACATCAGTTTGGGGATGTACATTAAATAAATAAATATCTTTGTGACAGGAACAAAAAATAAACTCTAAATTCAGTGTTTTGAATAACATTTGATTCCGATTCCAATTGTTCTGAATGAGGTGCGGTTAGAGGTGGCACAATGAATTCTGATCAATTCAGCAAAGGGCATAAATATGTATGTACAGATTGTGTAAATACTGTATACTCCAGCCAAGAGCAGACTGAATTAGAACCTGTGTGTCACATTTAATTGGTGCAAGACACAACTGTGTCAAAGCACACCTACACAATATCCCTAATAGATTAAGAGTAAAAAAAATACAATAAAATAAAAATGCAAGTTAGAAAATAAATTCTCCAGCTTTTGTGCGTGAAGTTGCAAAATGACACATAATAATTTTAACTAAGCAGATAAAAATATTTAAAATTGTCTCAAAACTGTGCATTGTTTTACAAGCAATGTAAAAATAATGAGCAAAACAGTTTATTTACTGTTTGGTCCACGCTAACCATTTGGAACCATTTATTTTAGCCTACTTATAAGTCTGTCTGTTCCCTGCGGTGTTACAGTTCACATAGTGTGGATGACCCACACAGAAATATAATTTTTCACTCTTTGCCTCCACCACCTTGTTCTAGCTTGTGTAAATTGAATATAGGGGAAGGCGCAAGGAGGAATTATTTATCAACTTCCACTAAAGCCCAGAACTGAGACGGTATATTTTTTGGAGAAGCTCGTCCTCTTTTAATGCAACTCCTCATCTCTGCCATACCGTTTAGTAAAAACCTTCGCCATACCGTTTATGCTAAATATTTCAGATCACAACATGCCCAAGCCTCTAGGTGTATTAACTATTTCCATTTTTTCCCTCCCTCTATCACTTCAAGCTCTCATCACCTTCTTCTCTAACCCACACCGACTTCCAGCCTGCCTCACTTTCAGCTGCATTCTTATGGATTCATGCAAGTGCTGCAGAAATACATCACCTGCTTTAATAAAGGTAAGGATCCTGATCGTATGACTTAATCCACAGATTCTCCACAAGGAGAAGAACAGGCAGGGGGAAAAATGGGAGTGTTATCAATTTATACATATTTTATGCATATCATTTAAGATGACCCTTCAGTGGCAGCTGTAGCTAGCATTCACGTGCCATTTCAAATTACTTTCGAATTTACATTTTTTTCTGAGTCTGAATGCAATTATGATAATTCAAAAGTTGCGCAACATATAGTGTTTCTTAAGCATAAGACAGCTAAATACATTGCGTGCCTTTACACGCACAAACATGTTTTGTCCCTGCCTACAAATAAAAAGCTATGGAATAATGAAGGCATCTTTCAAGAGATGACAGGCCAAATACATATGCATTTTACAAAGACTTCTGATGTACCTCTAAATGATTTTAATGAATACTGAGGAGCTGTGCAACAAGAAAGAGAAAATAAGATTGACAGTGGCTTTAAAAAAAGGAGGAAGCTTCACCCCCCTCCCCGTTATGTTCACTAATGCTGTCTATCTGACAGTGGCTGTCATTTGTAACGGGAACAATGTTGCGCTCCGTTCCAACAGCAACATGACAACGATGAGAAGAAGTACTTCACTCGTTCCAATGATGAATTTCAGTATTCAAGAGCTCTGGGTTGGACGTTAGGAGACTGAACACCTTTTCTGATTGATAACAGATCAGCCGTGTTGTAACGTACTATGCAACATTAACTGATAATCAACAGCTCAGACGTCAATCCAACAAGACAGGTTTTCTGCATTTTCTTCTGAATTGGTATTGTATTTCTAAATATGCAGGAAGTACAACAAAAAGAGCCCTTCCTATTAAACTCCAGCTGTCTACTTTTTCCCCAACACAGCCTTGAACCCACCACACCATCCTACCCACCCACCTTCCTTTCCACTGACATCAAACAGAACCTCAGACCTGGTTCCCTAATGCAATGCTATTTTTAACTAAGCGTTTCTAATAAGCTGCGGGGAAGCTGTAAATTTTTCATATGCAAGCACATATTTCTTTTGTGAAAACACAGAAACACTCTTATTTGCTGATTAGTGACTGACAGAGGAGGAAAGGAACTGAATATGCTTGTATCAAATTGCATGCCTTTCAAAAAGGAGGAATCCTACTGCAAGGAGTCATCTTCCTGTGCACCACAGGTATGAGTGAATTATTAATCGGCCAGCTCATTTTAATGCTTTTTAAAGTGCTTTATTTTGATGTGCTAAAACATACTTTTAGCCATATTCAGTCAGGCATGCATATCATTATTTCTTCCATCAAAGAGGAGTGTCGCCCTTTCAAAGAGCACAAACAACTCAGCCTCATTTAAAATAGAAGTTCAAATATCAAAGATGTTTTACAAAGGCAAGGCTTCAAACACTGTGATGAAGTTTTTTTTTTCTAATCTGTACTTTATAAAAACTTTGGTATGCAAAAGGTGCGGATTATTTTGCAGCTTTTAACCTGACTCGTGTAAATCAAAACACCTCACAGTTAGACAAGGGAAGTTAGAATCAAGAAGTTAGACAAGTGAAGAGCATCTATATCTGCGCCTGATACTGTTCAGAGTCATTAAAATCAAGCACCCTCTCTATGGTATACAAGACGTCTAACCTCGCAGCTTTGTTTTTGGTGTTACAGCCGTTGAGGTTTAGTTGAGCTGAGAAGAGAGAACTGCAACAAGGTTCAATTGTCCTATCTTAAAAAAAGACTAAAGAAAAGCAAGGCAATCAGTAAATAAATGAAGCTTTTTGAGCTTGACGCACTTTGATGCTCTGATGCACATGCATGGTACGTAATGGGAAAGAACCTCATTTTGAATTGAAGTGAACTTGCTTCTCATTTATTGGCGTTTCATTGTTTTCATGCCTCTGTCAATTTGTAGACAAACATTTCTTTTTTCTATTATTTTTTTTATTCTTGCTCCAAACAATATTACAGCTACATTCAGTTTGCAAACATTTGTTTTAACATATTAAATCATGACAAAATGTGTGTGTACAGCTGCAGACATGTTTAAAAGATTACATTGTCTTAGTGGAGAATCATAACAACTATGAGCTAGAAAAATAAACTTAAAACATTATTATTAGTTGCAATAATAAAAACGATGATAAAGTATTCAAAATGTCATCCATCTCTGCATGTAGTCAGAGCATCTTAAGCACAACTAATAAATACATAAAATATACTCATTAACAAATAGGCTTTATTAGCACATGATTCACATTAGATAGTCCAAGTACCATTAAATGATATGCATTAATTGCATTTAATCACAGTTTATATATTTGATGCTCTTAGGGAATCAGCAGTGGAAAAAAAATAATTCTGCAGAAATACCCATCCAAGCAATGTCAGATTGTAGGCCTTTGGGGGGTTTGTAAGGATCATCAATTTCTATATTCTAATAGCAAGCGAACAACAAAACAATTGCCCATCCCTAATGGTAACATAATATTGGGACTCCATTACGTGTTCTACTTACTTAAACACTTCTTGCAAGTATGCCAAAGCTTTCACATCCCTGCGCTGTTTGATGGAATTTGAAATGATGTAGATATTATCCTGCGACTAAGTTCTCGGAAAATCTTTGTGTGCATCTCGACAAAAGTATTTAAAGATGGGTGGTTTAAAACTGATAACAGAACTCCTTAAAACTGTTCATGTGGTTTCTGAAAGTGTTTAACATTCGAAGAGTGAAAAGCAGCAAGCTTAATCAGAAATTCAGACCAGAGGCCCCTCCCCTCAACCTGAGTTCAGGAACTTGCCAAAGACACCCCGCACACACACATACACACAACATAATAGATAAACATAGAAATAGAAATCCCAGTATTAAAACAAACATCCTATGCATTCAGTATTGCTGGTGACTAACTCTGTGTGCCGCAAAGTTGAGAATGAGGATCACATGGGAGTCTGCACACAGGCCCTGCTCATCTATTGAGCAAAAACAAAACAAGAGTCACATGACACCTCAACTTATCACAGATACACACTGCTTACCCTATCTGTATTGTCCCTAGCAAAATTTGTAGTGTCAATGTTGTTTATTTGAATAGTATCATTTTAAAACAGCCTGTGAAGTTTTTTTTGGTTTTAATTTATTAAAGAAAGTTTAATTTAGTTAGACAAAAGGCCAATCGTTTACATCTCTCAGGAGCTGCAGCTGTGCAGCTGTGTATTGTGCTCCCTGAAAAAAAAAAGTGTATTAATGCTGGCCTTACCTGTCCCTTTGGTGAGCTCCTTCTCCCCCCCACTTTCTCTGTCTTTGGTTTGGTCCTCCTGATCTGTGGTGGTCTCACTAGCAGCCTCCACATCCTCGCTCAGCTCTCCTGAAGGGGGAGGGAGACCGGAATATGTAAATCACCACACCATCAGAATTGGTGGAAGCACTTAAAGGGACGGCAGCAATTTTTTTTTCTATAGGAGCTTGCAACAATTACATTTGCTGACACATAGTTGCAAGGTTAGCAGACAAAGAGGACAGAATCTGCTTTCTATTGCTGTAGTATCTGATAACACTAATATTTAGTCAGACTTGAATTATTAAATCAGAGTTGAATCATGAGGGAAGAGGAAAACAAATATTGATTCATAGAGGAAAGAGAGTTTTTTTATTCTTATTTAAGATGGATACAAAACTGCAAAAGGGAAAAAAAGACACGTTCTAGTAGATGGAAAAATAACTGCATCCTTCAAGAAATAGACATTTTATCACACACCGTTCTCTTGCACACATTTTACTGTCCCCTGCTGCAATCTGCTAAATTACTAACCAATACCAATAACCCAGTTTCTCTTCTGTTATTCTACTATTAAAAAAATCATAAATATTTAAAACTTTCAGGCCAACAATTCAATGTATTTTTATGCCAAGTCAAAGTCAGAAATCCCCTGTAACCATCTTAAAAGCATTAGCTCGATATATCAGGGCCATTTAGGAGCGTCAAAGTCCCAACAATGGATATCCGATAACTCCATTTGTAAGTAACACACAGAGGAAAAGATAGCAAAAACAGATAATAAAAAGCGCATCAATCATGTTTATTTCCCTCCAGTGCCCTGTGAACATCCCCTCTGCCTGTTAAGTTTGTTTAAAAGTAGAGAGACTTGCATGCAACAGCATTGATTTGACAACAGTAAACTAGGCCACAGTCGATAGGCTTTATCAGTTATTACACAAGTCAGCTAATTCTCAGCAAATGTACTTAAATGCTCTTTTGAAAATGCTTTCATGCCTCGGTCTCTACTCTATGAGCTATTGATATATTGACAAAAGTACAACAGCTACTGAAATATCCTGGTCAAGTATTCAGCCCTGCAGTCATCGCGCATCTAGTTTGAGCTCACTACAGGAATACCATGAGCCAAAACCGCTTTCATGACATTACGATGTCTCTCATCACTCCCTGTTACTTCTCTCAATTAGTGAATGCTCCTGCTCATCAACAAACCTGCTTATTAAAGTCAGAGTCATAACTGAGACAGATCCTAAAACAAACAAAAAATCCACGGCAAATCTTCAGTTGCTTAGGAATGAATTGTTACAAGAACATTACTGGAATAAGACAGAAGGGTTTCACTGCTTAAAAAGGCTATGCTGTAACAAAAAACAATAACAAAAAAGCAATACAATAATTGAACGGGAAACACCTTTTGTATTCCCAACCACGAACTAACAAGCGCTTCCTGCTTGCCAATACAGTTGTTGTAGGAAACAGCTGTCTGAGAGGAGTGAAATGTGTATGGATTACATTATTGCCAAAGCCAATCTGACAATCCATTGTTTAAATAAACATTTTTAAAGGTGAGGTTGACCCCTAAAACAGAAATACTTGTCTTTTTTTTTTTTTTTTACATTCTTCAAATGTAAAAAAAAAATCTAAATTATATCTAGAATATTCATAAACACCAAATGTTCTCTAAACGAGTCCAAAATCTTCTGCAGGGTCGTTTAATCCCATCTACCTCACGTCTGCATAAATCTCCACAGCTGCGTGAGAATTAGGATGCTGTGCAGCTGCATAGGTGCTTAGATTACAAAATAATCCCCAGGTAAATTTTGTTCAACCTTTAAAAATAGGGCAATGTGTCGCTTCCTGCCATGTGACACATGTAGTGAGACTAATTCTCCACCCACACATCAATACTTACTTTGTTCTCAAACATTACCATGATAGGCAGCCTACATTTTAAAGCTATTTAGCTTCCGTGTACCCGCCCCCAAAAATCGAGCACAAACACGTTACCTGCACGTATGTGCACGCATACGTTTCTTTCCCCATCATGTTTTTTTTATCCTGCTTTATCGAGATGTTTAATCAACATGCATGACAATTTGAGCCTGCACAACACAGAGCCCCATACATAATTTATACAGAAATGCAGACGCATGATTCCAGCAGCGCTTTCACATCTCTAAGCGGCAAATGGTTTTGCCCATTTCTTGTCTCATCTACAACCGCATTACAGAATGATTAAAGCTAGGTCGACTTTAATTAATGAAAGGTCACGAGTGGCCTAAGAGTAGGATGCAAATGGAAGAGACACTAAAACTGCAGCTGCAGATTAACTCTGGAAATAGATTAGGAGAAACACTCAAAGCTATGGCAGTGGGCCATTTCTAACCCAAATCTGAAAGATGTAAAGGACAATAGCCTGAAGGTTGTCTTCTAATTAATTGTCTTCATTAACCATTCTAATACAATGATATGAAACAGTTCCATTAATCTAATCATGCAAGCTGAATAAGCCTATTGCCGACACAAAGATTAAACTCGTCTGTTCTGAGCATATAAATTTCAGCCCTGCTCTGCCAGTCACTCAGTGGGGACAGTTCATGGGTTCTCTGTTCCAGCGTCTCCCAGACACACACACACACGCACACACACATCATTCAGGCGCTTTGCAGCCTTTCCCCATGAGTTTTTCTTCCTTGCCTGTGACTGCAAAGGCCTACTCAAACCCATAGGTGTCACTCTATACAAGCTGGGAGAGAGCAACTTGCTCGCACACATTAATGAGGTGCAGGGGGGAAGGGGCCGAACAGCATCAGACAGAAACACATGGGGAAAGGAAAACGGGAAGAAATATGTGGAGATGACAAAAGCAGATGCTATGCAAAAGCTGTCCGGTGAAGATGAGACACTGAAAATGGAAAGATTACCTTCAGATGAGAGAGAGCAGTCTTCCTTTTTTCCCCCCCGAAGAGCAGTGATTACACTATTGCTAATCAGACTGACAAGCACAAACGGCCTAATAAATAATTAATGGTAACCACTGCACTTTCCAGTATTCCTTCCCAGACTGTAGAGAAGAGCAGCAGCAAGTAATAATAGTCACTCTGGATATCTTTCACTGGGTCAGGCTCCTCCTCCGTCCGCGGCCTCAGCTGAATATACCGCTATGATGGTAACTGCCTTTTAAAAGTGCGGAACTGCAGTCCCACCTGAAAACGGCTCCCGTGGTCCTCAAACTATTTTCTGCTGCATATTCGGTTCTCAGACAATAACACTAGTGCCTGCTGCCGTTGGACATGCATGTGCCCTGGATCACCCCTGTGAGGGATGGGTTGAACTCCTTCCTCTGCCGGGCTGCTGAGTTCTTGGAAGGAAGGTTGCGTTCTGCCTCCTTCTGGATGTGGCTCCGTCTCTAAGCCCTCATTACTCTCATTATCATTATCAAAGCCGCTGTCATCAGTTTTAGCCAGGTGTCTCAGGGTTGTACAGTAAATCAGATAGGTGTGCGCCCCTCCGCCCCCCCATGCTTTATCCCAGGGTGGACAGCTTCCTTTTCCATAGCGCTGTTCTGTCGGATAAAAAGCAATCTTATTTCACACTTCACAGACTCCATCTTTCTCCCCTACTTCGTCTTTTAAGCATCCCCCTCTGCCTCCCCCAGCACCCGGTGCTCCCCTTCCATGTATTAAAGTTGGCCTGACTCTGGACTAGAGGGCGCAAAATGAAAGTGACAGGAGGGTACCATGGGACAATGAGACACAGGACCCATGCTGAGAGCTTTCATGCATTGTCTGCTCCTCATATCAGCACCTCTGCACTCCGTACACAGGACACTCCTCCCTCTTCGAAAGCAAAATAAACAGCAAAACCCTTCCAACTTTTAATACCCCCCTCCTTCACCGACACTGTTAGAAGCTCTTCACAAGGTGCACCTCATAAACCCGCAACTGAGAAAAGCATGTCAGAAAACAAAGACAAAATATGTGTTCCACATGAACATCGAATAAGCTGCAAGGTGACATTATCAGAAACAATAATTGTCAATTGC
The DNA here is from genome assembly GCA_903067075.1 of Micropoecilia bifurca. Taxonomy (NCBI): domain Eukaryota; kingdom Metazoa; phylum Chordata; class Actinopteri; order Cyprinodontiformes; family Poeciliidae; genus Micropoecilia; species Micropoecilia bifurca. The sequence continues at coordinate 15,208 of CAEGAF010152089.1, forward strand.
ATTACTTAAGCTGAAAAAAAAAACTAAATTAAGAATGGACACACTGAATATATTCATATATTTGAAATGGATGTCAAAACACTCAAACTGATATGTAGAAAAATTGAAATCTAAGCAACTGTACTTCCATCAAATTAAAGCACCCAGTGTGGTAATATCTCACGAAATGAATGCACCGAATGTGAGGGAGTTTGGCTCATGCAAAATGAATGTCTATTTTGTCTCTGTGCTCCACTCACACATGCCCTCGCTCCCTGCTCTCCCACACAGCATCACGGTCTTTGAAAGGAAAGACGAGCAAGGCTGCTTTGGCGCTGCTGGTCAGAGTTACATGTTAGATTCCTGACCTGTCTATGGGGGGGGGGGACTCGCTGGCCTCTCCCTGCTGGCCCTGCTCTGACCTCAGGATCCAAATGTGAATGAATACTTTGTGTCTCCAACGGGCTGAGGGCAGGAGGAACTAAAGGGCGCAAGAGCAGCGGAGGAGAAGGTGCAGCGGGTGGAGGAGGGGTAAAGAGTTGGGGCAACTAATAAGAAAAAAAAAGAAAAAAACTTTACAGAGTAAGTTAATCACAGACAGCTTTAGAAGCTGCAAAGGAAGCGTGTCAGAAACCCGTCCTTATTTGAGCCATTGCTTTATCTTTGGTACATCCACATCACACCAGCCTATAGGCCCTCATTCGGATTCCCCTTACATCTCAAAGTCAATATTGTTCAGTGTTATGGGAGATAAAAAAAAGATTTAAAAAGCACTCTCATTGCGGGTCATTTAACCATTTTCTATGCTCTTGGTAGTTATTTAATTAAAAATATTTTCCCTAATGTGTTACCTCTTGGGAAACTCATTAGAAATACTTATTGCAGTAATGACATGTTTAGAAACATTACAAATAAAGTAAAGTGCAGCTGCTCCAATTCTTTTGTCTTTGTGTTTTACTCGGGGTGATAAAGGAGAGGAGGATCTAGGTTAATGTGGCTGTGGACGGGGACTGAGCATGCAAGGGCTGCTCACTCTTCAGCTCCATCTGATACACACAACACACACAACCCTGACTTTGTTAAATGTCTAAGATGATGGCTGCAAACTAACACATATTACATCCACAATGGAAGATACAGGCTGTACTTTTCCCCTTTCCCTGATAGAATGGCAGGCTGAAAGCCTGGATAAGGGGCAAAAGCATCATTGGGCAATACTCTTTTATCTACTCCGCCTGAGGGACATTGTCCTGCACAAAGAGTCACTCTGCCTCTTTAGTTACTCGGTACAGCAAGCCATCCCCCCATAGCCCCCTTATCCTGCCCGCCCCCCCCCCCCGTCTCACCATGCATTTATGCTTATCGTCTTCCACTTCTGCCTGCTTTTAAATCAACCTCTTTTTGTTAATGCGCCTTTTTTTTCTTTCTTCATTTTCCTCAAGCTCAAACTACAATCCCCTTACTTTGTTTGTGACTATTCAAAGGAGCCAAGCAGTTCATGGGCAGAGGGGATAGATGAAAAAAATAAAAAAGGCATCACCGCTGTCATGAAGGGCAATCACATCAACTCTGAAATATTCACCAGTGGCTTGGAAAATGCGATGGTACAGTTATGACAGGCGGACACTCTAGCCCCCCGTCGCCCCCACCCAGCTCCCGACTCAGCCCCCACCACGCCGGTCCTGCTCTCCATCAGGGCGGAAGCACGGTGGACATTCTGAATATGTATAACCCGGAAAATGTATTGATTTTTCATTTGGCGAAGAGGGACACACAAAAATCACATAACCTGAAACTGTCACAGCTCTTCTGTTCATAGCTCATCTCTCCTGATGTTTGGCTTTTGCCACAAAATCTCTTTAATTACCAGGTATAGTAAGCTTCAGAGCCTTTCTCCACAGAGACGCTGCCACATACAGCCTGCTGGGCTTAACAAGACAGCCCACATCTATTATATATGACATACACCCAGCAGCTTTTGTTTCATATCTAACTAATAAGTGCACTGAATGCGACTATACCCACAGTTAGTGTTTTTTTTTTTTTACCATACAGAGTTGTAGTGCAAAAGGCTTTCTTGAGGAAAGCCTTGAAAATAACAAAATGCAGTGCGACACATTAAAAAGGCCTTTTCATATGAAAAGATAATCCTGAATGGTCTGAGCACTTATTTCATGGGCTTTTCTGAAGCCCCACTGCTTAACATGAATTTCTCCCATTGATCCAAGTTTTTTCAGGTAGCAGGCAGGTCCCCCCTATGTTTCACTGAGTGTACACACTTGTGTATATCTGTGTCCATTAACAGGTACTTATCTGTTTATCTCTCCTTTTAGGCACTGCAGACCAGTACAGTGAACTGTCTGAAAAAGATCTCTGTCTGTCGATTTATCGAATGTACCATTTGCATATCTTTGTAGTGCTTCCATCTGCCTGTGGACCGTTCTGTGGTGGTATTAGCTCAGAAAATCAATGTTGCCATGGCGGGATGTATGCAGCTCCTACCGCTGCACGTGCTTAGAGTCCGGCTTATAGCTCCCGCATGAGTCCTATTTACATGAGTCCTGCTGGTACAAGACCCCACACCCCACTCCTTTCAGTTCTTCAAATCTTTGTAAACTTAAAGTCCACAAACATATTTCTCAGCTTGCCTCCCAAGAGTAGGCGGGCTTGCCATCCTCCTCTGTGGTCATATTGCCTCCCCGTTTCCATCCAAAGCCCTGAGCTTGACCGTCTGTTTGTTTATGAAAGCGTACGCAGAGATAAAACAGAATCCAACAAGGTTATGAATACCAATTTTGCTAATCAATTTTATTTCAAATCTAAAATGTAGGGTAGCATTGATGCGTGTTTGCTCTCAAAGGTCGAGCGGCTTGCTGAGTTCAGATGTTTTATGTTAGTAGAAAGGAAAGGTGGAGAAAGGTGTGGTGTGTTTCATTTTATTTATTCATTTATTACACTTATTTCTGTTTGTTACATCATGCCGCTATACATTTATGGATGGAGAAAGCACACGAGGATACCTTAGTGTTGATATAAATTTTTCTTGCAGAGACTGTAGTGGATGTGGAGGGAAACTTTTCTTCTCGGTTGCAACTGGCTGGTTACTCATAGCTAATTGCTAAAGAAATCCAATGATTACACTGCAGAGGCACTTTAAAACATCCTGAGAGAGCAACCACATATTGGGCAAAGAAAAAAAATATAAAAGCTCACTCCACCTCCATCTATTCAATTTCTAACACAAATCAAACATAGGGAGCTTTCTTTTACCATTTGTCTTTCTTTCTGCCCCTCTTTGCATAGACCATCCATTACTTTCACATGAAATATGAAAAGGCAATATCCTCTCTGTGTTTGTACTGAAGCGTAATGCGATTGTGTTGTCATTTATAGGAAATAATCACAAACCTCTCTTTCATTTTCCAGTTCAAATAACCATGAAAAATTAGCCTTCAATGTCAGGGAGGACAACAAAGGGATGCACACAGACTATTGCTCCACCACTGCGCTTGACATTTCGCCTTAATAGGAAAACGGCTGGTTGTTTCTATCTTTCTTTTCCACCCCAATCTTTTTCTTCGGCTAACCTCATTTTTTTCCCCTAATTAAAAAGTTCTGCACTCAGATCTTTGCAAATCTTTGCTGCGTCTTTATTCACCATGGTGGGTCGGTGTGCAAGAGGAAGACAAAAAAAAATTGGAAGGTTAGAAAACTCCGGTCCTATGCACAGACAACCCCCTGCTCATTAGCACTCCTTCCCCTGTCCGTTAATGGCCAGTGCAGAGGAGAGATGTCGTCAGACAGCCACTAAGGGGCTCAGGTCGCTGTGACTACCGTCCAGCAGCCTGATAAATAAATAATTCAAGAGCTATCAGACTCTCTGGCAGCAGAGCAGTCCCAAAAACACACACTCAGGACACGGCTTGTAAAGGCCTTCCTAACTGATCAGCATTTAGCCCTTACAAACGATGTACAACTGGAGATATATGCAAGATCCAACACAATTAGCCTGAGCTATCGTCTGAGGATCCTTTTAATTCAGGAAATCTTTATTTTCACTCTCAGCAGCAAAGTAATAGTAACTACCTTATATACAGCTATCAATAAGTGTGTAACAAGCAGGCTGCCTTTCGCTTTAAATAAACACAAAATGACGAGCCATTTTTCAGTGCAGTTATAGAAAATGCAATTAAACTAATTCAATTGAAGAAAACATCACAATCCAAAAAGACTGATAAAAAAAAAAGTCAAGGCTTCAAACCTTCAAATCCACAGAGACTCCTGGTGTACTTGTGAAGTTAAAGGAAACAACAGCAACACTGATCATGCACCAATCAGGCTTAACCTTGTGATCACTAACAGATAGTGATCAACATTCTGATGGACACAGTACATACAAAACTGTAGATCTTGTAGGGGGTTTCCAGTCTGGTGGCACCAGGATGTACTTATAGGAAGAAGCCAATCCAGTGCAGGCAAAGTGATGCCTTGGAAAATGTTCTGCTAGTTAACCTTGGTTCCTGTCATTCTTACAGAGGTTCATTTTTAAATAGCACCAACCTGAGCACCGCTTAAGACCTTCAAAACATTTTGATAGAAAGTACTCAGTTATGTCTTTGGGCTCATTCAGCAGAATAATGTCTCCGATCACAAGCGAGGAATGCTTCGAGAATGACTTGAGAGGCACAACAGAGTATAAGGTGTCAACGTAAAAACTCCAAATCTGCCAAATGTCAATCCAATCAAGCATCTGTGTGATATGCTGCATAAACAAATCCAATCCACCTCATAACTTACAGTACTTTAAAAAAAAATTTAAAAATCTGCTGCTTACATCCTGGTGCTAGATACCACAATGCACCTTCAAGATCACACTGGGTCAGGGCTATTTTGAACCAACACACTATTAGGCAACTGTTCATAATGTTATACAAAATCGGTGCATAAGTTCATGACAACTAAACATCTGCTGAGATACAGTGTTTTGCCCTTGATCCTTTGGCAAGTGAAAAAACCCCATCTCATGTGATTAGCTTCTTTTTTATTTATGTATACTAATTTACTTTCACGCAATTATTCCTGGGCCATTTACTTCTTAATTATACAAAGACCTTTACGTTTTATTTGCAAAGCATAAGGTACAATTAGAAGCTGGAATGTTACACAAGAAGATGCTGGAATGCAGTGCTTAATAAAAAGAGTTACTTGAATGTCAAAAATGTTCGGCACTTGACTTTAAAAACAAGCAGTGATTACCTGCAACTGCTGTTTACTATTGCTGATTATTAGTGGATGAATTATCCTATCAGAAAATGCTATAAAGTTTAAACAGGTGTGATTGAATCCAAGCAAATTTTGCTTTGCTGTAAGACTGAGAAAGTGAGCTGAAGTCTCCTACAGGGAAGGAACTGTGCTGCCCGCTGTGCTGCTCTCCAGAGAAGGAGCCTTGGAGTGATTACAGTCAAACATTGCTACTCAGTTAACTTTGGCTCAGCCACAAGAGAGGGAGAAGACAAGACAAGAAAGAGAGAAGCTAAGAAAGAGAGACAGAAGGGAAGGAAAGAAAAAAAGGAAAGAGGAAAACAAGAATTGGGGAAAGGAAGGAAGGACAGAAAGAAAAAGATGACATCACACAGACCAACTTTTAGAAATAAAAAAGAAACAAAGTGACTTGTAGAGTTTCATATTGCTCATGTATCTCTTACCCAGTACTAAAAGAGAAAAACCTCAACTTTCCAGTGACAATCACTGAGGTCAAATGATTTTTTTTTTCTTTTCGGGTTTTAAGGCTGTTTGATGTCCAAAAGCTTTAACACACCCTTAACTTGACTAAAAAAAAAGTTTTAAAAAAATACAGCTGAGAACAGCTCTGTAGGGGAGCAGATATTAGAGAGACAGTTTCACGTGTCCTTGGATTCTGAAGTAGAGGCCAATTAAATGGCTTTGCAGCATCCAATTTGTGCTGAGTGAACAGGTATGAATGTTGGGGCGGGGGCTCCGTGGCAGCGGGCATAAAGAGGACAGAGCAGAGCGAACGCTCAGAAAGGTGCCGGCTAACTCTACCGTCAGTGGATTTCTGAGTCTTGCATATTCGTAGGACATTAGGATGATACAGCGCGACATTATTTAATGAAACGTTAACTTGCCCAGAGAACCGCTGGTGTTTTGAGCATCATAAGGACTCACAGGACACCAGCTCTTCCAGTACAAGCCTCTCCTCTGTTTAATGCTGACTGAGCACAGACTTATGGAAATAAGTGGGTCTGGGTGGTGAGGTTCATACCCTCTCAGAGGCATGGTCAGGGAATTAACAGTCTCTCCCCTACAGAGACCTGGCCCTCCTGCTAAATTGGTACCATGTTTTACCACATCTTGCATTTTTATTGTATATGCATGTTGTTGTTAGTGCTGCTGTTATAGTGACTTTTAATATAATAGGACCTTTTATTGTTTTTGCTGCGGAAGACTCTTCTCACTCATTAGCCAAAAGTTTGAGAGCTGGGTTGAGAGCCCCAATAAGGTGCAAATCTAATTATTTATCTCGCTGGTTGGCGTTTTGTTGCAACTCTAAGGCCTAAAGGCAGGGCCTCTAACTAGCAAAGGGCCATCTCTGGAGAACTGCTGGAGTAAACAATTGAGAAAATGTTATGCCAGGGGTGTCAGTTACCAGGAGAAAGCAAACACTAATCACTAAACTAATCATTAAAACACCCTGCCTACGATAATGTGGCTCTCTGTGGATTTGTGGTTCCTCCCCTGTGTACTGATCCAACATCCTAACGCTCCATCATACCCTCAGCCTCAGTCCTGGCTCTTGCTCATGAATAGGCACCAATACAGATCCCTCCTCTTCATTCAGCCATGGTTTCTGTTGGCTCAAGCCAGGACCGGTGGCCTCTTGAGAAGGCTGTGATGAGAATTCATTTCTACCCATTATGTGCTCTTGTCCACTGCCTGAGTTCATCAGTTCAGTGCAACCAAGTCAATGAAAGGGTCTGTAATGAAGCAATCAGATGCAGCCTGGTTTTCTGGTCCCAACACTCCATTCTTGGCTACCAGACCCCATTTCCCAGTGCAGAGCATGGGGCTGGGCTGGAGGGGGGGCAGTGGGCTCCAGCAAAGGGAAAAGTGGACTCAAACTGCACAAACATTAATTCAAAACCTTGTCTTTCTGGAGGATAAGCTGCTCTAAGATGTGTTTCACACCAGGTCTTCTGGCTCCTGCAGCTTCAGAGGTTCAGTTTGTGAAAGTTGTTAGTTTATTGAAGCTAACCCAGTAAGCGAGGAATGGTTGTGACACACTGTGTAATATGCAGCTGGCAGATGTCTGTCATTTCTTCTACTTACACCTTTTTTGGGTCAATTGGGAAGCGCCCACCTTCAACTTCTTCACATTTCTTGAACTTGTGGAAAATAACAAGAGGAGTTTCAATTTAATTTGTGTTAAACCCTAATTTGTGACTCAAAATACTGGCACATTTAAAGAAATTAGGATTGTGAGTGAAAAGTGCAACGTTTCTTGCCAGTCATCTCAGAAAGAGAAATTGACATTTTATGCACAGAGTAAAATATTTCAAGCTTTTACTTATATTTTTTCCATTTTAATCATTATGGCTTGCAAAATTCAGTGTCTTGGAAAATTTCAATTTCACATTAGACCAGTCAAAAAAAACAACCTTAACCATAAATTTCAGACTTAGTAAAAGTATGTACATTTCTATTCACTCAGTAATTGATCGGGCCTCCTCTTGCATGAATCTCCGCTTCAATGTGCCACGGCAGGGAGGCGATCCGCTTGTGGCACTGTGTAAGTGTAATGAAAACCCAGATAGCTGGAGTCAGGTCATCTGTCTTGTTGGTTCTGGTGTTTCTCATCTTCCTCTTAGCAGCCCATAAATTTTCAATATTTTCTAGGAATTTGTTGGTCATCAAGGACAGGAACACCATGGTCACTGAACCAGCTTTTGACACCTTTGGCAGTGGGGGCAGGTGTCATGTCCTGATGGAAAATAAAATCAGCATCTACATTCAGCTTGTCAGCAGAGGGAATGGAGTTTGCTTGACAATCCTTTCAAGGCTGCAGTTCTTCCTGTTGTTGTTGCTGGACCTTTTTCTACCACACTTCTTCCTTCCACTCAATGTTCTGCTTAGGTACTGCTTGGATGTAGAACTCTGAACAGCCAGCTTCTTCAGCAATGATCTTTTGTGGCTTACCCTTCTTGTGAAGGGTGTCGATGGCCTTTATCTTGACATCTTTCAACTCAGTGTTCTTCCTCATGATTGTGCAGCCAACAGACTCAAATTGAGGGATTATTTAAAGGCACAAGAAACTTAAGGAGTGTTATGAGTTAATTAGCGAATAAAGGTGCAACGCCATGAGTTTCCAATAATGACCTTTTCACAGTATTCTAATTTTCTGAGACACTGAATTTTGGGTTTTTGTTGTGTATAAGTCACAGTCCTCAAAATTACAAGAAACAAAGGCTTGGAATATTTGATTCTATAGAATATATGAGTTGCACTTTCTGAGATGACTGGCAAAAAATACTGCACTCTTATACAATATTCAGTTTTTTAAAATATACTAGTATATCGGTATCTTTAAGGTTTGTTTCAATCAGGGTTCAACAGCAGGGCACCAAGCCAGACTACACAACATACATGATAAAGTTTGACAACACAAAGTTTGCTCAAACATCACTATGGTATTTAAAGAATTTGCCAGATTATCCTTCTCTACATTCTTCCATTAAAGTTTACTTCTTCATTCACATTCCTAGCTTTAGCCAAAAGACCCCACAGCTGGATTCTACCTGACAAGAACTCCTTAACAAGCAGCAGTCATTAACCTCAGGAGCAGGCAGCTGCCATGTGATGTAGTGCTCTCGGCCTGCTGCAGAAGGGCCCTATTGATCCCAGACATACTTGGTGCCTTCCTGGATGTTTATAATCAATATGCAAATGGCCAGCTGCATTGATTCAATATTAATTTTCAATTAGGGAATTCTCGTGGGGTCCTAAGGGGTCAATACAGAACCATTCAAAGGGAAGGCTTGAGCAAGTTGCAGGCATTGACGTTCCTCCACCCAAGACAACTTACTTACTGTTTATTTAGCCTGCCCTGCTGTAAGTCCCGATTAAGGCTTCAGATAATGGCCAGAGAGACAGATGGACCTTTCTGCACTTCTGCAACACCCATTAGATAAACTGGATTTTGGTCTGAAGGGCTTGTCCAAACTAATAAGTCATCATTTCACACATTGTGTAGTTTCCTGTTCTGTTAAATCAGCGGAGGCAGAAACAGTGACAGTATAAAAACAAACAAACCTCTCCAGTTTTTTTATAAGACTTTCACCACTAAGAAAGAAATTGATGAGCACATGCTTATGAGTAAGCATACAACAAATTGTACATCTGAGGGCTGCTCGTCAAGTCATTTAGAGCGTGTAAATAGGTACAGGAAAACAGCAAACATCAGATCTTTTTTATTGACTTATCTTTAATTACTTTTCCAAGTCGGGTCACCAGCAGAGCAAGAATTGCCACAGTTGTAGCACTGTTTGACCAAGCTGATGGATCAAGCTACAAAATCCAAATAGTATTTTATCTATGTCATATAAATGAAATGAGCAAACACAATGAGGGTGACTAAGGTTTTTTGCTATCTGACAGCAGGGTAGCATTTAAAACTTTGCTCATCAGTTGAAAGTTTCAGATAATGTCAAAGAAAACTAGAAAAAAATTATAGCCAGACATCAAGAAGAGGATCCAACCACAACCATATAACTTCAGCTTCAAATTTCAAAGACACATTTGAGATGAATGGGATTTGGTCAGACAATGAATCTGACTGATTTTATTATTGCATTCCCCAGTCAGCAGATCAGTTAGCATGACTTTAGCACATTGTTAAGGAGGTCTCCATTCAGAAAACAATTCAAATTTCGCTGATAACCTTCAGCATTGCTTAACATTTTGCTTTAAATGATGTGAACGCTCTGGGAAAGATTACAGCTTTACAGCCATGCTAACTCAGAGCAGACTAAGGAGCGAGCATGTGGAAATTGCCAAGAGTGTAACAGAGATAACCTGGTTGGACTATTTGCTGGGCTCTCCTGAAGATGCACCGCCTGAGGTAATTGGTTTAGGGATAACATTAATTACCACATTCCTCATTAATGGATGAAGCCTTTATTGGTTCCATTGATCAGCTGGACCTGTTAGCCATCATCCTTAGCAATGGTGGATGTAACAAGCTTACATATTGGCATATCAATTAATGCAATCAATTCCTGTCTAGCAGTTACAATGCATCCTACCCGCTTCTCTTTTACCATACCCCACTTACAATCTCAACTAGCTTTCCTTTGTCATGGGGTCTGGAATACAAGTTTAAGTCAAACGAAAGTTTTTGGTGGGGAAAGAAATTATTTAGTTGAATTGTTTAAAACAACCAACAATAAAAACTTGATGTAAAGGTTATGTTTTAAAAAATGTAACTTTAATTACTGGAATTTATCAATCCCAGATGAAGGAAAGGAAACCAGCTTGTTATGTGAATCATAATGGGTTAAAATGAAAATATATGAACATTGCCTCCATGGATCCAGTTGTCCCGCTGTACAAGTCTTTGACTTAAAGACAAGTCTTAAGGTGAAAGCCGACTATTTTTCCAAGATCAGTGTGCCTTTTAAGAAGGCGCAGATTACAACTTGGAATCCTTCCTCCGTCATCCAAGCTCAAAAAGGGGTGACAGACTTCAAACACTAGGCTGTGGTTGCCTGGTATAACGTGGTGAAGTGGGTAGAACATCAGCAATGAATGAGGGAGTCGGTGAGATAACTGAAAGCACACCATGACAAAGTGGAGGGATTTACCGTTGGGCCCGCAGCACTTCATTTGCCTAATAACAGATCATTCTATAAGAAAGTGGCTGCTTGGAGGGGGGATATCAACCAACGAGGATGTCTCACTCGCAGAAATCCTATTTGAAGACAACACCTTCTGAGCGCTCATCCTCCTCCACGCCTAAGACGATCCACGCGCATGACAGGGCCCATTAATATGACGCCCATGTAACCTTGCTCTTTCTGCCTCTCTTTTCCAGCAGGAACAAAACCGATAGCCAGGGAGGAGGGGCATTATGTTATGACTGAGCGTGTAACGGGAGGGGTGGTGTTCATTTTAAAAAGATGTCTTAAATATCCTCCTCTAAGACACCTGGAGCCACCTCTTCAAAACTAGGAGTGGAAAGAAAAGAGTTCCTCATTTACCAATATCACATTAATGCAGATGTTTTAGGCAGGTTTTTAGTTCTCTTATGTATTAGTTGTGTTTCCTTAGCTCCAAAACAATCTCCATTGTACTCTGCAGAAACACCACAGACAGACCCCTTAAATCCACTAGCAAAACGCTACAGACTCAGTCTCATGTGTCTGCAAGATAAGTAAATATAGATATAAGGAAGATGATGACAAAGAGCTATTATCTGCAACTACACCCACTGAGCTGTAACACAAACATATTCCATGATTATTTCTTTAAATAGACCATGTGGAAAAAAAAAAAGAAAATCTGCCTGTGGAGTTCATTGGGAGCAGCGCAGAGAAAACGGATTCATCGGACAGTGTTAAATGTCGAGTGGGGGGCCAGACGAGCAGGCAGTCAGACGGACAGCTCTTACTTACTCTGTGTGGGACCTCCTGTTTGCCCCTGTCCCCCGAGCGGCACACAAGTGGGCTGAGCAATTAACAATTTCATGCTGATTGCCTGAAGCGTGTTTTGCTATGCCATAAAGATAATAGCATGAAGGGTGTAGCGGCAGGCCCCCCAATCTCCCTCCTCCGGTGTTCCTCTATTGCTTCCATCTCTCAATTCTCTCCTGTGTAATTCACATGTTGAAATGGCGCACTGCCTGCTTGCTTTATTAAAGACCGTCTCCCTGCTTACAGGGCGCGTTTAAGAAAAAAAAAAAAAAATATATATATATAAAGATGACTCCCTGAAGAGTAAACAGGGATGATTATTAAAGGGAAGGAGAAACTAGAGTCTTGGTCTCCCACTGGCTTCTTGATTTGAAAGTCTAATTTGGCAACTGCACACAACAGGCGAGCAGGTATACAAAACAAACCGGTTCCATTTTGAAGCATGCTTGCCTTGGATTTTGGTGACAGCCGTCATCTTCTTTCTCTACCTCAACATGGCATGACAGCAATCCACTTTGACCATGGAGCTTACCACTGTGCAACAGGAATATCTGTGCACCAGCCAGTAAACCTGTGACTCGTGTTCAGAACAGACAATATCAAAGAGTCTCAGAGGAGGGAAAGAACATGAGACGTAAGTAGTCGTCGGAAGCAGGAGAAGTGATTTTGACTCTGAACAGAAATGCAGGCTGCATCTTGAGTAGCCTAAGGCCTTAAGGAAATGTAGGCTTTATAATAATGAATAATAGTGGATCTCAGTGACTTTTAGGTTCTTATCTTTTTTACGTGTTCCAAAGAAACGAACACAGTTTTTTTTAAGAATAATTCATCTGAATTAAATAGGATGGGTATCTTAAAGATTAGCTATTTAGATCATTTGGGCCTCTGTGAACATAAGCAAAAGACAGGAAGGTTCAGCTGTGTTTTAAAAATTCTCATCCATTTAGTGTAATATAGATGCTTTGCTTTCTTCCCTTCAGAGACTTTATGTACACTCATGAAACTAGAAGCATTATAGGAAATATTCTAGAGGGGGGGGGATTTAAAAAAATGTAAACATCTTGGTAAGTAACTGCATTAAGTCTACTCGTCTCTGGAAGCCACATTATTGACAAACTACCTCAGGGATTAGTGCTGTCATAATTTGGAAACATACCCTAAAGACATGAGGGGTAGTTGTAGACAATAGGTTGCAGCAGCAGTCCCTTCTGCCCCTCTGGCCTGTCCTCATTGACCCCCACCTCGTCACCTCCCAGGCTTCTGGTTGGCTTTCCACCCCCTGGCTGAGTGTGAAAGTCCAGCTGGCACATTGACAGTCTCTGCACCTCAAATGAACAAACTGGAGCTGCATTAAAGCCCCCATATTGTTTATAATGAGCTCCTTCCAAATGTGCATTCTGAAGGAGCAAACACACAGACTCACTCGCCTACCACACAATAAGAAGAAACATGTTTTTGTGTTCATTTATAAGACATAATGTCACCCCCAACACCCACCCACCTCCACACAACAACACACATGCACAGACTTATAAATTGCAGTCACATCCCCCTGCTAGAAGGGGATGATAATTGCGGACGGCCAATAAATTACTGCTGCCTCCACATCAATTATAAGCATCACGTCTGGCAATGAGGAAAATGAGATCTTGTGACAAATTTCATGAGGCTTGGCTGCCCAGCAGCCTTTCTTAACATGCTACAGATAGCAATCCCTTATCTAGCCCCTGTAATGGGGAGCTACGGATAGAGAGATGGAGCTGCAGCCATTTAATTAAAAAGCTTGGGGTAGGGGGTGGAGAGGTGTAATTCATCGAAAAAGCACAGGAAGGAGACAAAGCCTTTGTCTGCAATACATATTTTGCTCAGCATTGTTGTTCATCACAAACAAAGTTTGGATAACCTCTGAGAACAGCCGAATATTTTCACAGTCCTTGTGTACATTTCTTACTATTTTTTCCCCTTTTGCTTCCTTGTTTTTAATATTTCCCATGTTTTTTTTGTTTTGTTTTGTTTTGTTTTTACTTCTTCTTAGAAACGGATGACTGCAGTGGACAGACAATGGCACCGAATGAAATGGCCCCTGCACCTAATTGTATTCCCACCTGGGGAAGGCAGACAAGGGCGGAGGTTTCAGGAGCACAGCAATGAGGATTTATGGCAGAAGGGGAGACGGCAAAATAAAACACCGAAAGGGATGGACCTTAAATCTCATTCCCAGTACAATATTCATTGTAGTTGCAATCGGGTGTGCTGATAGAGCGCCGGGGAAAAAAATGGCCGCATGTGTTCAAATTATGGCTGTACTCTCTACTAATATTTAACATCATTAGAAAATCATTAGAAAACCATCATAAAACCTGGGATTATGACCAGAGCATTAAACACAATGATTATTCAGTGTGTTCCTTCCCCGCTTCGCCTTGGAAATTAGATTTGTGCCGCAATGGCAATGTAGGGGAAACGTATGAATATTTTTCATAATTACGGTAACATTTGAAAAACATTGGCTCGCGTGAATTACTATACCATTATAAAGTCGTGTTTGTCTGCCCAAAAGCAAAGCTTTCAATGAGGCTTTGCATGGGATATCATTAAAGCAGTTGCACAGGGGGCTCGGTAATACCAATATATTAGCAACATTTAACCTTCCAAAGCTTATGCACTTAGATGGCAGCAGATGCTTGAAAACAGTGCTCCAGGAATATTTATGGTTTTTTTTATGATTTACATATTTTAGTTTTCTTCATGTTGATCTGACTGTGGTTTTAAAAGGTTGTGCATGTTTAAAAGACAGGCTGCATTCACAGCGGGATAGATTCAAAGCAGGGGAGAGAGACTTCAAATAATAGATATCATTTTTAAGATAAACGTCTGAAAAGTGGAAGAAATATTACATTTTGGCTTTTAATGCAGCAAACAGGAGTTTACATATCTCCGACCGTATGCTGAGGAAAAAAGAGACCCAATACAGTTGAGTCTTTAGTTTTTGGGATTTCTCGGCAGCCCCATTATCAACAGCAGCCATCAGCACAAAGATAAAAGATCCTAATGGAGCTGGCCCTAGTAGAGATGAAAGGTGCAGAGATGGCACACTGTTATGAATCTCTAATGCAGCCTATGTTTCGAAGGTAATGACTGACTCTCAGGCCTCTTACACAGGCATACCTGCTTAGGGCACAGACAATAAAGGTTGCCTCTTTCTTGTCAGTGAGTTGTAACACAGAGAAGCCTTTCCCTCTGAGGACCTGTGCAAAGAATCCACTCAGGGATATTTTATTTTTTAGTTAAACACATTTTTGGGTTTACTCTAATTTATCTAAGGAATTGGTTCAAAACAGAAACAGAATTTTTCTAGGAGTGCGTACACCTCGTTGAACGGATAACAGCCGTCAGGACTACACCTTGAAATGGCAGATGGCAGTATTGGTTGAACATGCAATCCTTTTAATCCCAGAGTCTTTTCTAAACACTAAACACTAAACTGGGCTCATTTTACTTCAAGTGAAGCCCATAAACATATTCTTTTTGGGTCAGCATGAGCAGGAGGCTAATGTAAGAGCAATCTCTTGTCAAGCTTTTCAGACTAATTGAACTGACACTTATGAGAACCAATCTTTTTTTAAATGCATTACTTGGCAGATATTCTGGCTTTTGTCCCTTCAAAGTTTGCCAGGGGGAGAAAAAAAACCCATGCCCTTTGAACAACACAGAGAGGTGAAAATACATGGTGAGAGGAGTCTTTTCTCCAGTCTCTTTCACAGAACCTAATGGATTGTGAGCACTTAATGCATTAATCAATCAATATCTCTCACTGTACATCAGTAGCGTGACTAAGTTATGAATGACCTTTGCAACAAGAAAAGGACACTTAAATGCACACAAGATTGCTCCTTGGTTAGCGACTTGGGCCCGGTTTTACCATGCATGATTACACTTTCGTAAGTCACAGAGCCGTTAACAGTCCACTCAATACACCAAGGTGCCTCGTTATATTTCTTTGAACAAAAATTTGCTTGTGATAGAACGTAACTTAGAGGCATGTTTAGAAATAAGCTTCCTTCCCTTTTATAGATGAATCTCCAGTTCTACACTCAGCAGCTGTTTTATTATAGACTACTACCAAGTAGGTATTCTTTTTACAGCTACCTTAGCCCTTCATGGCATCCATATGGCAAATCTGCACATCCAAGATGTGATTCTCCAGTTCCTACACATCCCAACTGAGATATGGTGTCATGTTCAAGAAACCAGATTTAGATGATTTGAGTCTTGTGACATGGTACATTATCCTGCTGGAATTAGCCATCAGAAGATGGAAACCCTGTGGTCATAGAAGGGTGACGTGGTCAGCAGCAATGCTCAGATAGGTTGTGCCATTTTAATTATGATCACTTGGTACTAATGGGCCCAAGAAAATATTCCCCATAGCATTACACCACCATTACCAGCCTGAGCTGTTTGTACAAGCCAAGATGGATCCATGCTTCACATCAAATTTTAACCCTATCATATGACTGCTGCCGCTGAATCCAGACCCACGGGACCAGGCAGCATCGGTTATCGAGAAATATTGGGAAGCCAAATTGCAGTTTTCTGTTCTTTGCAAGTACAAGTGGTCGTCAGTGTGATCTAGAGCAGTGGCTCGTCCGTTTCAGTTTTCCATGTTGGTGGTGGCTTCCTCTCATGTGATGGGCTAATTTTCTTGACAGGCAATTGAGCAGGCGTACCTAACAGGCGTACCTGCTGGTGAGGGGATAGCTACATTTTCCATCATAGAAGATCTACAAATGAAATTCTACTTTATGAAATATTATGTACTACTAAGAGCAGGCCTAATTACTTGTGAACAAATTATCATGGAGGGTGAGTGCTTCTCTTTGTTGAATGGCTCATATAATTCAAATATGGCCCCTGTCTTCAGATAGAAAAAAAACACAATAAGAAAGGATAAATTGTTGTGAAGAGGTGACTTATACCTTAATGGTTACACATGTCAAGTACTTTTCAATAGAGCAGCAATTTGGACGGTTGTTGAATTATTAGTGATTTCAATTTATGGCTATTTTGCCATTAGGCAAAAAGGCGACATGACGAAAAAAAAAATGTAATACTGTTATTATATTCTACTTTCTACCTTCTGAAAAGCTTGCTATAAAAAATAATCTAAGTAAATATCTAAATCATTGCAAAGACCACATGTAAATCATTCCCCTCACTACTTATCCACGACAGCAGTGCAGAGAGAAAAGAAACATCAGGGCAGAATGAACTGTAGAGGATAACGATGATGGCGAAGGAAGGGACGGAGGTATGGGGTGGATTTTGATAAAGTGCAGGAGCAGGGGGGCACGTTTTTTCTTTTTTCCCTGTCGTGACTCTGAGTACCAGAGCATGGAGGTGAAGCGAGACAAAGTGGAACGGACAGGAACTGACTGCAGAGTCAGAAAAAAAAGAAGATCCCAGAACAAGAGCGCAAACTGATGCTATTGTGGCCAATGAACAAAGGCCTTAAAAAAGTGACTGCATAGGGCCCTTAAACAAAGACGCTATTGCCATTCACTCTCCCTCGTCTAATTAGATTCTTTTGGCCGGTTTAACATGACAAAAACCGGCCCATTTTTCTTAATTCTGGCTGTTGTCCTGGCCCCGTATTACCTTTAATCGAGTAAAGCCTCAGAGTGCAGGCTCGCACGTTAGACTGACAGCGACTTGTGACATGGATTCAGACACATTCGCTGTGTTCTCTGTTCAACATTTCACACACAAATATGTGCCCCATCTCAGCTTTCCCAACTGCTTGAAATATTCACCATATGCATGACAACGGCTCATTTCCCAAGAAACCCTTACTCAGCCAGGAGCTGCTTTACAGCTTTGACCAACCTGGATTGGGAAGAAAACATCTTCAAGAATGCTTAATATTTTCAAGGAGATTTCATATCACATTGCAAATAAAACTTTATGCTTTTTTTCTGATGCAAGCAAAACTCTGTTTTCAACAGTTCACAGAAAACATGGTCTTTTTTTAAAACAGTCACTAAATGTTAACAAAACCGATTCAGAGAAGAAAAATGTAGGTAAGAGCAAAAACTGTTGATCCTGCAGCTCTGAGGTTCTTGTACTTTAGATGGTTTGTGGTATTACAACGGTCTTCTATTAGTTACAAAAAAACCCAAAAACAACACATGGTGAATTATTCATCAACCAAAGACTATTAGCATAAAACTAAAACTGAAAATATTTTCCTTGTCCTTATTTTATCAGACAAGTCATGATTAGTACATCTGGAATAATTACTGAGCTCAGCATAATTTTAATATAACAAATTTTTTAAAACACTACTTGATTTAAGCACATTCTAAAAATAAAAAACTCACCCCTCCCCATAACGGTCACTGTGCTGCTGAATTAACTTGATGCATCCTGCTGCATGCTTACTGGGCAGCAGGTATGAAAGCTGACATTTGTTTGCTTTCTAGATTATGGATCAATGCATCTCAATGCTTCAAATGACAAAATATGCAGAGAACAGTTAAATGCAATGCATATGTCAACAGCAAGTTAAAGAATGAGAACCTTTTTTCATTCAAAGGTCCTTGTGTTTTATCTGTGATGTCAACAGAAATAAATCCTTTCCAACTATGAACAAAGAATCATTTTGCTGAATATCCTGTGCTGCTTCTCATAACAGAGAAGTCTACAAAGCTAAATTTGAGTAAGTTACGAACATATTCTTTAATAATCACGTCTACATGGAACATTTATTTCATAAAAAAAACCTCTACTACAAACTAATACGTGATTGGTTGAAACATTTTCATTGACTTTCAAATCCTTTCTGAAGTCTAGGTGCACACCTACAGTGTAAATGACAGGTTTCGTTTACCTGCCCAGGTTAAATCTCAGTCTCAAATGCTAATCCAAGCCATTCTGCGACTTTGAGTTTAAAGCTCAGACAAACAAACAGTGATATATCTGGCGGACCCAAAGAACACGGATAATGTCCCATCTGAGTCTTGGATCGTCTTCTGAAAAGCAGGCAGTTACATCTTCTGTGTTGTTGAAATCATGAACAAATCTTTAGAAAACTTAGCTTTAATGGCATAATTAATGTCTGCTAAGTCTTGTTTAAGACAAGTCGGCTGTGTTCATAATCCATAAGCAAGCTTCTGAAAGCCTCAGATCTGAAAAGTGCTGTGTGATCAGTGGCATCCTCCTGTGGCGTCACAACTGAACCTGGTGCGAAACTGTTTGTTTGCTGCCAACATCCAGCTGAGGGGAGAGCCAGGCAGCCTGGGTGTCGGGAGGAAACTAGTCAAATCCAGAATAATTTTCAGTATCCATCTGTGGAAAGTTCCCTCTAATGTCACACACACCAACACACTGCAGAGCTGTCCTCCCACTCGCATTATCCTTTTTGTGTTTTTCACCAAACTCATCCATTTCTCTTCATCCACCCTCCTCTCACCCTCCTCAGGTGGTGTGTAGTGTGCTGTCAAGCACTGCATGAATCAATGACTGGTGCTCACGCCCACAGGTAAAGGTTAGAGAGGTTCACTATTGAATTATTTCTGCACTTCTCTCATTGCTGCCATCTGCCTGGCTGCTTTTAGTTGATGTGGTTGAGGCACTGGAGGGGACTCTTTGCTAATGCATCGGAAACGTAGATGTGTGTGTGTGTGTGTGTGTGTGTGTGTGTGTGTGTGTGTGTGTGTGTGTGTGTGTGTGTGTGTGTGTGTGTGT
>CAEGAF010152090.1:0-30427 GCA_903067075.1 Micropoecilia bifurca
CCCGCCACCAGGAGGCGGTACCAGCTACAGAGCCGAGAAGAGCCGGTGGAAACGCAGTCACTCTGAAACAGAGCCGATCCAAGCGGAGCCGAGCCGGCCGGGTCGGTGGAAAAGAGGCAAAAGTCAGCTCTAAACAGGTGGTTTTTAACCTTTATTCACATAAACTCTGTTTAATGTAAGTTTGTTCCAGATTTGTGGTGCATAGAAGCCCAATACTGCTTCACCATGTTTGGTCCTTCAATGTAAGGACTTTAGAAATGGAATGATGTGCTCTATTGTTCTGGTTTTAGTCAGAATGCCAGCAGCAGCATCTGGATCTGACTGATTTTTTAGCCAGACCTGTGAAGACACTGCTACAGTAATCAATGTAGCTAAAGATAAATACATGGATGTGGTTTATTGTGCTGAGAAATTAAGACTTTCAATCCTAGAAATGTTCATCAGGTGGTAGAAGATCACCTTTGTAACGGTTTCTAACGGTGTCCCTGAAGGTTCAGGTCAGATTTTAGACCTGATCTTTCGTTTTCAGCTGTAATAACTAAAACCACGAGTTGAATGTAGGTCGTTCCTTCAATTTTTTTTTCCTCTTCTGATTTGTTCTAAGCATCTGGTCAGTGTTTTTGAATGTAGAGCTGTGTATCACTGCGTAGTTATGGTAACTAATCTTATTTCTTGCTATAACCAGAACTTGAAGGAGCATGTAGATATGAAATATAAGGGATGAAGGGATTGAACCTTGTGGAAGCCCTCATGTGACTTATCGGATCAGATGAGATGTTACCTGTCGACACAAAGAGGTCCCTGTTCTTTAGATATTGTCTTTAGTTAGATGTAAAAGATTTAAACTTCCAGAAATTGGTTAATTCAATTTGCTTCCAAACTAAAAATCAACCAAATGAAACATTTAGCTTTTAAAAACCGGGTCTCTTCCGCCTGCATGTGCCTTTACAGCTGCAAATGCATAAATTAGCCCCAGCTTCTCGGCTCCATCTCAACGCTGAGTGCTGCTCTGTAAATTGGACTAATACCAATGAAATGAACTAATTTTCCACATGACCAGCTGCTAATATGAGATGTTTGACTAACCAATCATTTAAACATTCACTACTGAAAGAGGGAAGGACTCCAAAGCAAAAACCTAAATTAGCTTTGTAGCTTTTTTATTGCTCCAAATGAAAGGTTGTAAAAGACAAAATTTAGAAAAACCTTAACATCCAAAGGCACCAAAGAGAGAAAAGAGACAAAGCAGCTCACATTTGTCAGGATCTGGCATCAGAGTAATTAGACAGCAGTGATCTGGCGTGTAAAGCGATTACCTTCAGAAGAGCTATCAAAGGAAACAATCTAGGTTTTCTTTATGAAATCAAGGGACAGCCGGTAGTTTTGGCACCGGGAGGAAGAACAGAGTCTGGATGCAGGGCCCATATGCTCCTTTTCCAATTTTCAGATGAGATTAATGTCAAGTTTGGAGGAAAACGTGTATTTCGGGAGTGACACGCCTGCAACAAAGTTATTATGTTAACTAAAACTAATGCAATAATGAAAACTGAAATTTCAGCTTCAATGCACCACAAATCTGAAAACTGCAAAACAGCTGAAACACTGACTTCCTTTAAATCCAGACTCAAAACCCACTTGTTTAGATTTGCTTTTGAAACATGATTAGTATTTTTTTGTGTTTTATGATTTGATTGATTGGAACGTCACAACAAAGTAAAACTAAACTATAATGAAAAACCCCAAACCACTACAACCTAAGCTGCCCTGCACTCAACATGGGGCTGTAGGAAGAGGAGGAAGAGGAGCTGCAGACGACATGAGAGGCAACAGGTGGCAGCAGGAGAGGGAGAGAAGCAGGGCGGCTTTTGACAGACAATCCAGCAGCGCAGTCAGTCAGTGAGGCCTCCTCAGCACCTGTCCTCCCTGTCCCCCCCCCTCACCAAACCTGTCAACCACGTCCATTTGGGTTCTGACAGACTGATGTCCCCCATGGGATTATGAGTCTGCAGAGACGCGAGAGAGCAGGAGGAGTAGAAACTCTGGCTGATTGATCATCAAGAACTTCTTGGTTTTATTCTTGACTGGTTGCTCCAATTAGTTACACTACAAAAACACAAAATCTTACCAAGTATTTATTTGTCTTAGTGAACTTGAAATAAGACAAAACTGACTAACAAGTAACTTTCCAGCAAGATATAGAACTACTAGTTCCCTTTGCAGGTTATTACTCCAATAACTTGAGGAAAATGTCTTTCTAAAAGTGAAATAATCTGCCAATGGAACAAGTATTTTATTGAGTTAAAAGAAGCTCATATATATTGTAAGTCAGTTTTGCAAAACAGCAAAGCTTAGTTTCTGAGAACAAGGAGGGAAGATAGAAAGAACCAAAGGATTATATGAAGAACTGAAAGAAAGGCGAGGAAATAAGTGAGTAAAGAACGAAGGAACAATAAAGACTGCAAATATAAACATTTTTCCATTAACTGTTTTGTTTTCCATTAACCAGACCTGGAAACTACAAACCAAATTCCAGACTTTTCCAGGCTGCAGAGGAACCTGGTGGTTGTTATATGTCCCAAACATCAACATGGCTGAAGAAACGTGGATTTTTTCCCCCCTCATCAATAATAAATAATCACTTGTCAACAACATCAGTGCCGAATCAAAGCTGGGACTCATCAGTCCCAGCTTCTCTGAAGGTAAATAATTAACCAGCAGGATTTAGTCTTACCCGTGCCTGTGCGATCCCCGGGAGCGCCCGGAGTAATGGGAATAGCCGGAATAGGTGGACTCCGTATCCATGGCAACGGAGGCCGGCCGGCTCCAGGCAACGCGGAGGCCGCTCCGCTCGACCGCTGGCAGACGCGGCGGAACCCGGCGCGCTCGTCTCGTTAAGCTCCGAGACGATCGATCGGCCCGCTCAGGAGGCCGGCAGCCGCGGCGGAGAGCTGACGGCGCCGGTCAGGCTGGAAAGTGACCCTGCGGGCGCCCGCTGCAGAAACATCAACCTGCAGAGAGGGAAAAGCAGGATGAGGGAAATTTCAATCCACAGCGCGAAAAGAATCTGTCAGAGACTAAGGGAGGCGAGGAGGAGGAAACGGCGTCCGACGGGAGTAAAGATGAAATCAAGCATTCGACTCACATCCGTCCACATCATGCCTGTTTATTCCTCCTCATGCAAAACGCTCAGATATTGCTCTGCAGCTGCATTGTCAATCAGTGTTTCCTGTTCTGACAGAAATGTTACAGCCGCTCTAAACAGGTTCCCCTCCAGCTGAGCACTTCAGATAAAATAAACACTTCAGTCCTGAAGAGAAAAGAAAAGTTTTTCCAATTCATGCAAACGAAGACAATCAGGATAAATGGAGAACTGTACGCAAAATCTAAGGCACAACTTCACTGAAGCAACTATATTCTAGATATGAAGTACACGTTGTTTTCTGCGCTGTTCTTCCCAGTTTATTTGGAACCACATGAGTGGTTGCAGCAGCCTGGATTCATTTGACTGTTTTGTTGACTAACATCAACCACCATCATCAATCTGCAACGACAGCTGGACAGGCTGACTCCTGCCCAGTTGGCTGAACCAAGAACTACCAACAGAAACAAGACAAAAAACTCTGAAGACAAGAGGCGACAAAAAATGCAAACGAAAATGCTGTGGCGTCTAAATTTAGCAGTGTTAAGATTTACCTTTTGTCTTTGGTAAAACACCGTGACCCATTTCTCCTGCTAGCGCTGAACTCTCACATTAGTTTAGGTTCTGTTGACCCAGAATGTCCCGCATTGTAGTTAACTTCCTGCTTTTGGAGCAGCCTCCAGTCCACTTGCATTCACATATGCATTCAAACTGCACCAGAGTTCACTTTAACCAAACTGAAACCGAGTTTTCACGTCAGTTCGATTGTGAATTCATTCATCCACAAACAAACAAGACTTTGTTGACAAACAGACGAGAGTTCGACTGATGTGAAGGCATCCTATGAGTAAAAGCTGAATCCGTGCTAAGATGCCAAACAATTGAAGTCAACTTACCAAACACTGGAAAGAAATATTCAGGAAAAAATATGCCAGAAACTTTGTTGTAGCAACAAAACATGTATCTAAATAATCTAAATCTCTAGCAAGTCAATACCTAGACAGCAGGATCTCCAGAAGCCCCATCCAAACTTTAAACAACTCTGACTCAAAGCAAAACCTTAAATCTGTTCGACATAGTGTTCAAAACTACGTTAAGGTTGGTACGACAGGTTGGTAATTGAGTGCTCTGGTTTTGGTGAAATCAGAGGAAGAGGGTAAGCATGATTTTTAAATTACTAAGATCAGCATGAGAGCTGGGAAGAGCTGTTCGAGTGGCGAGTTTGGCTCAGGGTCAAATTTAACTGCATATTTCTGAGGGATGGCAAAGCGTGAGTCACAGATACCTTGAGGCATGCTTTGATGTAGTGAGGGCGCGGGACGCACATGTACACATAATCACAGCCTCTCACTGCACTGAGGTAGTTAAAACCCAACCAAAATAAGAACCGAATGCAGTTTCTGCAGAGGTACGCCTTCCTTCGCTGCACCCTGGAGTTAGCCCCAAGATTAGTCCCAAAAACAAACCTTAATCGGTCAGTAGAGGTTGCATGCGTTGAGATTCTGATATTTGAGTCACTCTGTGTGCGTCGCTCTCATGGTTGTCACAGGGCTTTGAGGGTTGTGTAACTGCATACTGGGATCCTCGTACTTGTAAATCATTTTAACTACCTGATTCATGCTCACATGTTTAAAAATCCATCCCTAACTGGTTCGTAACAAGAAGTCTCACTGGGATCCCAGAGAGTCCTGCTCAGAGCTCCGTACACTTCAAGATCAGTTTGGCTTCAGGGTGGGGAAAAAAGGATCAGTCCACAGAAAATATCTGGTTGTGATCTTAAGTTACTGGTAATTGGACTGAATTTAGATATGCTCTATCCAGTCATGCACTAGGTTTTGTCTAGTTTCAGTGCAAATATCTTAATACACTTTGAATAAGACAAAATTAATAAACAAGTGACTTTTCAACAAGGTATAGAACTAGTTTTAAACCAATATATCTTCATAAATGTTTAAAAAAGTACTAAAACTTGTGAAATAATCTGCCAGTAGAACTAGAACTTAAAAAAACAATATTAGGGAATTATTTACTTAAAACAAGCTCTTACATCTTGCTGAAAAGTTGCTTCTAAGTCCGTTTTGTCTTATTTCAAGGGTACTACCATGTTTTCACTAGATACTAAACAGGTATCTAGTGAAAACAAGAATGTTTCATAAGATTGTGTTTTTGGAGTATTTAGACCAATCAGAGCACTATAGACCAGAGCTGCATTCACCCACTCACACTTTATGATGATTTCTTACTCTAACATGCAGATTGGTAGTGCCATGAAATGGAGTCCATCAAGCTGGAATTAAAACTACAACTTTTTAATTGCCAGATGAAAACTCTTCCCAGAGTCCATGGTTTGGTGTGAAAGTTTAAGGCAATCGTCAAAGCAATTTCCAATATAAACACCTGATTTAAAAGCAAGAACATGCCACTAAATGAGGGATTATTCAGGTTAAATGAATGTAGGATCGTGTTTCAACAAGAGCAGTTGGCTTAAAAGCTGGTTCTGTATCTGCTACGATGAATTTCCTGAGCTGACCCTCTCAGATGCTTCAACTCTTTCTGCAAACGGCAAAGCAAAGAGTTCGGGCTGTGAGCTTCACACTGAAGTGTAACAGGATACAGCAGAGCTCTCACATGTGGTCTGATAAGTGGAACCACTTCAAGTTGGTGAATTGGGAGCTGAAAAGGGAATCTCCTTCTCTTGGAACCAACCCAAGCCCCCCGCTGAGCTGCAGGAGGGTAGCGCCAGCAGCGTGAAGTGAAGGATGTCAAACTCAGTTTTAGTTTGTGCCGTATTAAAAATCTGAATTTTCTCAAAGGGCCAGTTCAATGTATTGATAAAACCCATTAACTGTTAAGATATTAGTAAATAACTGTTTGTTTCCACATTCAATAAGTGTTTCTTTTCCCACTGATCAGGATTTTGTGATTTTTTTTTTAAAAACTGGAGGGAATTATTAATGTAATTTGGAGTCTAGAAGGCTACATAAAAAGCTCTGATTGGCCAGATTTGGCCCCCGCACCTTCAGTTTGACACATGTGGTGTAGAAGAAAAGGAGACCAGCAAAATGATTGACCAGAGATCAAGCTTGAGCGATCCTGCTGGATCTTACTAGTTGATCCAGATGCTATTTAGTGGTGAGAGAGTAAAATGGAGCAGATTTTTTGTTATAAAAATGTTGAAACACACTTAATTACACCCTACTTTAATCACAATGTTAGACTCAAGACTCTGGGTAAACCTCCTTTGGAGAAAATGTTCTCCCTCACCTTCAGAAAACCTTCCACAAACAGAAGGACAGGGAAATACTTTCATCTTGAGAGCGAAAACAACACCAGAGCCACGGGCTATCTGCTGTCAGCGACCGTAAACCAACAGTCCTGCATGGCTTCACTTTACGAATAAAAGCAGCTGGCAGGCTCCGATTAGAGCGGCTCAAGTGGATTCATGTAACTGCCTTCACCTTACACCTCAACATGCTGGCAAATTGTCATGAAACTTCAATCAAACAGAATTAGTCTGACTACTCTTACTGCTGCAACGAGAGATAAGGATCTTCTCCGGCTTGTTCAAACCAACTGACCTGAAGATAAGTGGAGCTAGAGGCTAATCCGTCTGATACCTGGAGGTAGTGAAACAACGACTTAGTGCACGTGTTTCTAATTGTTACTTTTTTTCCTGTCCTGTGTCAGATGTGAGATACTGTGGGGAAGCTTGTTAGATCTAATTATTAGAGAAATAACGAATCAGGATGTTTCAAATTGATAATCTGGTGACATTTGCACAAAAAAAGACAAAAAAAACAAAACAAAACAGCGGAACGTGGAAATTAGGACTGAAACAATTAATCGCAATTAATAAATCAATGGATAAATTGTCAATTAGTTTAGCAATCAATTAATCGTTAATAGGAGTATAAATAAAGAATCAAACAAGTGTTATTTACAGAGCAGTAATTAAGCCAAAACTGTGCAAAAATAATACAACCATTTGTTTCTTTAGCTGCAGAAGCATTTGTTGCTACAACTGATCAAAGAATGCTTTTATTGCATTTTAGGCTATAAAGTCTTTATTTACTTATTTAGAAAAGGAATTGAATTATTTATTTATTTGCATTTTTTTATACATTTCTAATCTTGCAGAAAAAAAGTTAGGTGGTTCAATGAAAAATCTGCAAAATTTGTCAATTCTTTTGTTTGATTAATCAATTAATCGTCAGAATAATTGATTAATGAAATAATTGTTTGACGCAGCTCTACTTTAGATGTCTATCAAACAAAATGGAGTAGCTTTTATGGTATGTTTGGATTTAAATAAATCTAAAACAGATCTTAAGAAGTGACGCAACAAGGGAGCATTAAAACTGACCTTTAACACAAATCTTTCCAGCATTTTTTCATGATTTTTACATTAAAAAGAAAGTGAAGAGTTTCAATAGTGATTTTTAGTGTTGGACCAATTTCTTGTTAGGTGATTTTTGGTTGAAATGCTCTTACGACAGGCTCAAGCTGTAAACTCTCAGGAACGAAGAACCTGTTTGATCTTCCTGTAAAGAAAACTCCAATTACGACTTTTTTATTCTTTCGCAACAAATTACAGATGAACCTTTAATTCCTCAAGACCACTGTTTTGTTTCTTCAAATCAAAATCAAATATGACAAAAGCAGCAATACGAACCAAGAAAATAGTCAAACTCAAACATCCTTGTCATTTTAAATGTGTCTGGCGGCACTGAGACTGAGATGATTGGAACTAATTTACGAGGCTGACCTTTTCGAAGTCGTTCCAAGAAAACTCCCGGAGGCACATGGCTCGGTCACACCCTGCTGGACTTACTGACCCACTCTACCTAAAAGCAGCAATGAACTTTTACAGGCTGGACCGGGGATGCAGCGGTCACCCTGCAGTGCAAGTCATATGATTGGGAGTTGCTGAACCACGGAGGTTGACCCAGTCCTAAACCTCTGAAGGCGCACACTCTGAATGTGGAGGAGTCACCGAAAGGACAGGAAGAGTTCCTCCGGTTTTCTAGTGTACAGTGGCAAATTAGGAATCCAACGAACCAGATCAGAGTCGCTCACCTAGTCAAAGAAAAAACACGATGATGGATCATTTTGGACCAGGAAAACGTTAACTGGGA
This sequence comes from Micropoecilia bifurca, assembly GCA_903067075.1. Lineage (NCBI taxonomy): Eukaryota > Metazoa > Chordata > Actinopteri > Cyprinodontiformes > Poeciliidae > Micropoecilia > Micropoecilia bifurca. The sequence goes on from CAEGAF010152090.1 coordinate 8,275, forward strand.
ATCTTTGTGATCGTCCCACATAAAGTTGTGCAAAATTATGAGGTGCTGCCAACCAAGAGACAAAAAGTGTCAAACTATGAGGGAAACATCCAATATGCATCAAGCATAACACAGATCAGACTTTATTCGAATGTGACCCAGAACATTTGGATTTCCTCAATTGTGACCTGAATCTGGAACGTCCAGGTCGCATTCATCTGACCTGAAAGTCATTGATATTCGAAAAATGTCCCTACTCCAGATGCAGAAAGAAAAACAACCATAACAGACTATAATGAGGATTAGGTTGTTAATATGATGGCTGCAGTTGGACAACAACTTCAAAATCGTAAGCTGTGCTACACCGTTAGCATCCATGTTTAGTTATGCTAACACTGAGCGCTACTTCTTTTTTATGGCGGCTGGCAAAACACTGAGCACGCTCTCTATGTGTGACCTTACTGCACATGCAGAACACTTTCAGTTCACACTGGAGAAGCAAAATCCAAACTAAAAAAATACAATTTGACAAAAAAATCGGAAATGGGTCACTTGAGGCTGCAGTGTGAACTTTGCCTTAGTTGATTCCATCAGCCTTGCTTTAGAGGTTGAGTGGCTAAAGTCTTTCCTCTGCCTTCATCTCCCAGAATGCTGTGGGGTTCTGGTTTGGAGTTCAGTGAAATTATTGAACGTTCTATTGGATGTATGATTTATTAATATTAAGCCTATAAAACAAACTCTCAGATCAAATCCATTTTCTAGTTGTGGGAAGCTGGTAAAATGCCAAAATGATTGAAAAATCTCTCTTGTAGTTATTGACTGGCATAATAATTAGGACCTGATGTGAGAAAAGATTCTACTCTAATCTCCCAGCATGCAGTTCATTTGCCCGCCTCAGTGACAGCTCTCCGTCTCACCTCCTGCCCCCATAACACCCTCATAGCGCTGCCTCTATTATCGCACCGATAACACATCTTACGCTGTAACAGGACACAACCTGCACATGCAAAGCAAAGCCTTCACTTGAGCGAATTGGGGCTGCGGCGGGGATTGTAACTCACCAACGGCAGCGGTCACAAGACATGCCAGGACAAGTCATTGTGGAAGTCCTGACCCGGTCACATGCTCTACGGGACGCTGCGGTAACGAAGGCTGCCGATTCTGTAGAATTCAATCAACATTCTCCAGTGTCACCGGATTAAAAGCTGGAGACGCCAAGCAGAGTAGGGGCTCTCACTGGATACTCTGAATCCACATCTGACCAGTTAGGTCTGTTCCTTATCGTGCACCTGTGCTAATGTTAATTACAGATCACTATCAACTCCCGTCTGCGGTGAGCAAAAGCCATGTCACTGCGACTCGATCCAAACCCGATGCTCCTTTCACAGTCGGCCTCTACCTGTTGCATTTTTCAGCCGTTACTAGGCAACTAGTGAGTGCTGATCCTTGCTCAGAGGTCGGATGTTGATGACTGCATGAGCAAGTGCTTAAAAGAAAATGGCAAGGAGAATGTACTTTCCTCTTTTCATAGCAAATATATTAAATTGCAACCAAAAGAAATTAAAATCAAGAGAACTGAAAAGGCAGCATAATTGAATTGTGAAGTGCTAATCAAAATGAAGGGTCATTGGCTGATTTTCCAACTCAATCCACACATTCATTCACTTTTATCAGATAACAAAAGCGCCTTCAAAGATTTTAGGTAAAAAAAAAAAAACAAGAAAAGATTGACAAAATGGTTGACGGGTTATAAATTACAGGTATACTTCTTCTGAAGGCCACTGGTTGCCCTGTATGCCACTTGATGGTTTCAGAGTGAAAAGGGACTGAATACAAATGTCTGCCACACTTCTAAGTATATTCAGAAAGAAAACAGTTCTATGTGCTTTCATGTGATGGTATTTTTATTCATTAGGTCTGAGTGTGGTTTGTGTAACTAAACTGCAACATTTTGAATAATTTAGGTCAGTTGATGATTCACATAGAAGGAGAATAACTTCTCTACAGAGCCCAGTAGTTAGGTTTGGATATCCTCTTCCCATTTATAAATGAATTAAGATTTTAAAAACTACTTTACTTAGATTAAAATTAGATTTAGGAAGGGGTAAATACTTTCACAGATTTGAAACTATACAAACTAGATGAGGACTCGATTAGTGACTTTTCTGCGACTTAGAAAGAACACTTGTTGCATTACGCCTTATATGAACAAGATAATAACTAAATACACTGAGAATTCTACCATGTTGTGTAGTTATAAAGGTTACAAACAAATTATCGGTGAGTTGTATGTATTTTAGAGAGTTGAACCATCTGACCGGGGCAGGTTAACCCTGCTTTACCCTACCTGTGACCCGGTGGCGGGCGAACCTGTAGGCAGGAAACTCCCCGGTTTCACCGTGGCCTCCGGTACCCCTCCGCCTCCCCCAGCGTCACCTCTCTCGTGGTTTCTCTCACAGCAAACATGTCTTTTTCTTTATAACACATTTATAACACCAACTACAATTTAAAAAAAATATTTTACATCACATTGTCGTGTACAAATTTAATTTACAGCTGTTTTTCGGAAACTAGGAGGTCTACATTGCGTTAGTTAGCGTCAACCCCGCCGCCGCAGGTTACAGTTTACAGCAGAGCTGCGGCGCACCAGCCGGGTTATGCGGATCCATTCACCCGTGTGAAGAAGCACTGCTCACTTTTCCTCTAGTCTCGCAGTGTCAGTAAGACTTTCTTCTCGATTTAAACGCTTGAAACCTGCACATGTGTTAGCAAGACATTCAACAATGTGTCTAAATGTGAATAAATACGGTTAAACGCCGCTGTCTGTGCGCTCTGCTCCAGTTTCAGGCGTTCACTTGAAGTTGAAAGCATTCCCTTTCATACAGGTAGGAAACACACCAAGGGCGTGTTCCTAAGTCTTTCCTTTAAAAACACGCACTGAGCCTAAATTCACCCTAATGTTATGTTAGCACAAGCAGCTAGTCGAGCTAACCCACATTTTTTAAACGCGTTGGGAATTAACACAGGACATTTATAAAACACAAGGCTGAGCTTCACACACATCTGCAGGAACACGCCTGACAGTAAATCAGCTGCTATAAAAACATAACTCACCCCTTATCGGCGGAGATATCATATCAGTGCCGTAGTTGGCAATTTATCCAGTGGTTGTAAAAAATAGTTCGCGGTAAGGTACAGTAGGGAGCAGCCCGTGGTAACCAGGAATCACCCTGGCAGTCAGGAATTTCACAGGGGGCAGAGCTTCTCGGGAAGACAGGGGTGGTGCAGTAACACAACATGACGGTAGGGGGCGCTTCACCTATTCACCAACAGCTAATAACCAGTTACTTTTACTTAAGTAACCGTTTGGGAACAGATTATTTTACTTTCACTTGTGTAATTATATTATGAAGTATCTCTACTCTTACTTGAGTAAAATTTCTGGGCTTTCTACCCACTGAATGAAAAACAAGCGTTTTTTAACCAAAAATACACCAGACACAGAAAAACATCAGCAGTTTTTGTTAAGATTTTATAAGTTTTATGTTTCATTTGCCTTATTTAGACTTTTTATAAATTATGTCATATAAATTAATTATTTTAGACTTTGGTCTTTAAAATACCATAATTTCCACATAAATTTATATTTTGCTCCATCTGATTATGTCATTTCTAAACATTAAATGATTGATGTCTTGATCAGTTACAGTAAAATTTAAAAAGTATTTGGTAAAAGGTAAAATACCAAATACTTTTTAAATTTTACTTAAGTAAAAATACTTTGACGTAGTACTACTCTTATATGAGTGCAATATTTGGGTACTTTGTCCACCTGTGAATTTTTTTCTTACGGGATGATACGTTACAAACGCAAAATTTAAAGCGTTTTTGGATGGATTTTAAGTGATGGATTAACATAAAAGTAGTCAATAATTGTGGAAAGGAAGGAAAAATAATGATATTTAACATTTGTTACAAATAAAAAATTTATAGAATGCATATGTTTGTAAAATAAATAAATCCAGCGGTGTTTGTAGCAAGACTTATGAATACCGATGTTATAATAGTTAACTAAAACTAACAAAAACTGAAATTGAGAAAACATTTTCATCAACTGAAATAAATAAAAAAGGTAATTAATGAGGAAACTACTATATCAATCATTTATAAAATTAAAACATACTGAAAACAGATATCATATCCTTACTTTCCTCATTAAAAGGTAATTAATGAGGAAACTATATCAATCATTTATAAAATTAAAACGTACTGAAAACATAGATATAATATCCTTCAGTTTTGTGTTTATTTATTAGTCTTTCAAATTGATCTGAAATTGGCAGGACAAAAGCAAAAGTTGGGAAGAAACACAAGTAACTTGGCTGTTCAATACTAACTAAATACATCTTTTGAAAATGTTATTTACCCTTAAGTATTCATTATGCACAACTGACGTAAACATTGTCATAAAACAGTACTATATTGTACAATTTTATGTGAATTCTGCACTTAAAATTTAACCAAAGTATAAAAACCTTAAAACTGCTACTATAACTTAAAACTATAGTAGTTTTAAGTTATAGTAAAACATAGTTCATTATAGTAAAACATAGTTCATATTGTTCATAGTTCATATGAACTATGAACAATATATAACAATGTAACAAATAATAAGTAATAAAAACCACCAAACACTAAAACATGAAAAAAGATCACAACAAAATAAACTAAACTATAATGCAAAGATGAGTGCGTTCCATGGAACTGTATCTTAAGTGCAACTATCCACACGTTTCATGTTTTCATGTTTTCGTCACAGTCCATGAAGCAGAATAAAGCAAACAGTTGACACTCGCTCCACGGCAGCACAACAAAGAGTTGAGCGATAACAATCTGGCTCAGACTCAGTCACTGAAAGAGACACAATGAAGCCAGCGAGGCCTTCAGGCAGCCTCTTAAAACAAAGCGCTAACAAATTAGTCCTCATTCTCCTCCTCTGATAGTATGAAAACAACAACATTGTGAAATAATCTGCTCTGAATTTATGTTTGTGTCATTCAGATTTTTAAATGTACAGGATTCAGTTAGGTAGGAGTGATTTTTCGTATCTGCTATGGCTGGATTAACCATTTGGAAGGACGATGGGGATTCTGACTTGGCAAACATGTTTGCTTTGGGACATTATATCTTTACTTGACCCAATTTAGACTGTAAGTTTACTCAGTCAGGATTCTGATCCGTTTGCCCACTGGCCATTTTAAATGTGCTTAGTTTTGGTTGTTTCACAAATTAAATGAACAAGATTAATAACTGCCTGAGGGAAATGTGGTGGCTATCATTTAGAGCCCATGTGTCAAACTCGAGGCTCTGGGGCCAATTCTGGTACGCTGTAGCTTTTTATGTGGCCCTCTAGACTCCAAATCACATCAATAAGTCCCTCCAGTTTTTTCAGAAAGTCGCAACATTCATGCAAAATCTACAGATTCCCACATATTTCAGATTTTGCCTCAAATTTTTCTCAGAATTGGCCAAAAACATTTGGTTTAAGTGACTACTTATTGCTTCTGTTTTGGTGGTAAGTTTTCTTAGCTCCTCAAAAAAAACTGAAACCATAATCCACCTCTGTTATGTCTTTGCTGAAGGTAGTTGATTATTTTATCAAACATTGCATTGTTTATATTTGTCTACTCATAATGAATTTTTATTTTGGGAGAGTAGTTTCTTTTATGTAGCTGTACATTTATTGCACGATATTGGATTTTTTTTTGACGTCTGATATCCCGATATCCTAAAACTCATTCGGCTGATAACCGATACCAATACAGATATTTATCCAAAGCTTGTACAATGGACTACTGATGTGGTTTCTTTTTCTCTACAGTTATTTCCCTTTGGCCACTGATGTCCAATATTAAACTTTACAGCTAATATCAGCCGATACCGATGCCAATATGCCGATAATACCGTGCATCCCTATTTAAAGGATTTAGAATTTCCACTATTTCAGTCGCTGTTTTAACCATAAATTCTTTACTGCCAACATGAGGTCAACTAAAAGATTTAAAAAGTTACACAATTTAAAGATTGTCAGGAATAGATTAAAAACAATGTCACTAACATAAAAAAAACATCATGAATGTCTCACTATCAGATAGTTCAGTTTACACAGCAGGAAAATGAACCAAAGCATACCTGCTATTCCTTAGAATAATAATAAGATGAAGATTTTGGAATGGCCTTGTCAAAGTTCAGACATCAAACCAATTGAGATGATGTAGCATTGCCTTAATTTGACTATTTGTCAATATTTTTGCTTGATTTTTTCTGCTAGTAAAGATAAAAAGCATGTTGGTCTTCTTGTTGGTATTCTAATATTGCGAAAGTACACTATAAACCTTACGTTTCATACTTTCTCATATTTCTCTTATTCTTTATTCTATCACAAAATAAACCAATCTCAGCCTGTTTATAAAACACAAGGCAACAGATGCCTGCAGGCTGCAGCATTTACATGCCTGTATAAAAATCAATTGTTTTCTCCTCCTTTGCCTCTTTACCATTACTCACAAGCAAACACTTCAATCTGATCTGCTGCAGCATAGTGGAGGTCATGACTGGAACATGACCCCTGACCTTCCATGTTTATATTCCCAAGAGGACACCCGTCCTATATTAAGGAAGAAAGATTAACGTTCATATTAGAACTAATTTAGTGACTATTACAGTTTAGTCAGTTTTTTATTGCTAGTAATGGTTCTTCAACCAAAAATCCTTATTTGCGATATTGATATAGGCTTAAATGTTAGAATGTTTACTTAGAAAAAAATATTCTGGATTAAGAAATTTTCCTGTTCGGTCCAAACTCTTGATTGTGCTGTTTCTATTTTTATTACATCTGAAATGTGTTTCAATTTAATTATTTTGAAGTGTCTTTTAGCTGTTTATTCTGATTTTCTATTTAGACATTGAAGATTTTTATTAAAGTACATTTAAAAATCTGGTTGCAATTTAATTTATTTAAATATTTTTAGCTGTTAATCATACCAATTAGAAATAATGAAGTAAAATATAAGAAAATGTAAAAAATTTGGAATTTTTGCATAGGTACATTTCAAAAACTGGCTTATATGTAACAAAATCTAATAAATATCTTTAAATTGTGCTCCTAGAGTTACACAATTTGAACTCAGAAACAGATTAAAATATACTGTGGAAAATAGGTAAATTGGCCAATTTATTTGTTAAATTATTATCTTGTAAAAATTATTCTTTACCAATTTAAGTAAATTGTTACAACCTAAGTAAATTGTTACAAATTGTTACTTTTGTAACAAGCTATTCTTGTTAAATTGTTACTTTTCTAACAATTTAACAAGTCTTCCCCATTTTCACAGTAAAGTTCAGCTTTATTTGTGGAATATATTTGCTTAGTTTATTATGTTTTTAAGTGTTTAACGATAGAGATTTTACATGAGAGTTGGCCACTGCTGCTTTTCAAATGAATGGCAGAGGATGTTAGTTTAAGATTAGCGTGCCACCATGTGGCAAGAGTCCGCCATTGCATTAGTGGCGGATGACAGATGTACATCAATTTTCTACATCTGTCTTACAGTTTGACGTTTAGCTGTTATTTTTATGGTTTAAAATTATCCCTTGTGTATTTTATATGCATTTTATTTATTTATTAAAGTAAAAGGAGGATAACAGTGAAGCTCTCTGCCTATGAATCGATTAGCTGTAGAGAAAGCATTGAAATCTCGTTAGCAACTGAATGGAAACGCGAGGCTCCGAGGCACGAGCGACGTCCGACCAGCGGCAGCAGAAGCGGGAGCGCGTGCTGTCACTTTTCACGCGGGAAGCGCGCGCAGATGGCTCGTGCTGAGATAGCGAGGCGCCGCCGACCCGCCCGCCCCCTCCGGAGATCAATTCGATTTGGTGTCCGGAAGATGGATGGATCCCCCCTCAACGACGTGGAGTTTATGAGTTTAGCGGGGTTTTTGGGTAAATAGGGGAGAAAAATGGAAGCGTGTAAAAATGAAGACGAAGTGGGAAGAGATGGAGTTTATGAGACCCCACGCATACATGCAGAGGGAGGGGGACCACAGCTGGTTTTCACATCACGATCACGGGCCGAATGCAGGGCCGAAATAAGCCTTTTTAGGGCCCTAAGCAGAATTTTATTTGTGCCCCCCATTCCAAGATATCAACAGCAAATACTTTCTTAAGCTACTCTAAGTGTGTAACATTACTTATTCGCTTCAATTACAAATGACACTAATTTATCTTTAAGCCAGTGTTAATTTGGCTATCAACGTTAACCTTACAGAAGTAACTAAAAAAAAGAAAAGTATTTTGAGTCTCAGAGTGGTAAGAGTACCATTTTTAAATTAACATCAACTAAACTATAATTTACAATAGTTTGATATCTTAGCAGGAAGTGATTAATCCATTATTTGTGTACTAAATATAAAAAATATATATAGAAATTGCTTTTCCATGTATGAAAATATGTAGTTTTATTATTAAATGCTATATACATATATTTTATAGTTGTTGCTCGGTGCTCTTGGGCCCTAAACAGTCGCTTAACTCGTATATACCTGTGAATATGTTCAACATTTTTTTTATCTTCTTCAAATGTTTCTCAAAAAGTTTGACTTTAAAACTTATGTCACACTTTTAAATATATTCTGTGTTGAAGCAATTTGGTTAAATTTATATCCTTATTTTGATGTGAGATCATTGTTTTCTTGTTTCTTCATTAAAATAGTTTCAGAATCAAAGATGAAATAGTGTAACAGGTCACAAAGATTAACCTATTATTGAACATCTAAATTACCTATGCTATATAAAATGTGAGTAATTTTAATGGTTAGCAAGATACCTATCAAACAGCTCTTCCTTTATGACTGACTAACTCTGGATCTACATCCTGGTTGGACGTGTGTTGTCCTCTGGGACTGAAAAAAGGGACAGCAGGATGCTGAATAAACTCCCTTTCTGACTCATGGTGACTCACATCCAGTGGGATTTCCTCAACAAAGCCCCAACAATTGGATTTAAAAAAAAATTCTTAACCAAATTGAAACCTAATGAATATCTCGGTTTTAACTCTCCAGATTGGACCGTGCGCCGGGTCCTCATGCGTGCGCACACACCTTATGACAGACCCCTGTGATACAGATGGTCAGAGCGTGAGGCTGAATGAGAGGGGGACCATCCACGCTGCTGACGCATTGTGGGGGGACGTCTTCTTCAATGCAGCACTTAATGAGAACAGACTGACTCTTTCTCCCCTCCACCTCCCGATTCCCCCACTTCTTCCCTCCTCTGCCCCATTTCCATCTGTTTGGAGACAAAGGGCCACGAGCCAGCTCGAGCCCCGGGACCCTGCTGGTGAAGTAGGCAGGGATAATACGGCCCATCCCGCGGGCTGCATTTCAACACATGGACCTGGCTTTGTACTTCTGCAGCACGAACACCCTTCAAACTGAAAACGCACACACCGGGGCGCGAGCGCCAGAGAAGGGGAACAGAGTTGCAATATTGACGGGGGACTTCTTGCCTGCTTCCATAATACCCGGCGATGAGGAGAATAAAGGAGAGGGCGGAAACACAAAAAGCCCCGAATGTTGTTGCTCGTACTGTGAACATATGGCTGTTTGTTGTCATACTCTTTCTCCCTGTCCAATTTACACAGAGCACTCAGGATCAAATGAGCGTGGATAAATGTGTGTGCGCTCTCCTCCAGACTTTGAGTGGGCCTCTACCTGAATGATTATGAGGAGAAGGATGTCCAAATGCTGCTAATGGCCGATGTATAATCCCCTGCCGTCTGCACACACCTCCTGACATATGGTCAGTCCTCGGCCTCCACCATTACATAAGCCACACCGTGCAGACAGGGTGGGGTAGGGGGGTGGAAACGTGCTACTTTCTCACACACACACACAGAGGCCACACTGTCAGCCAGGCTGTTCAGTGCCCTCAGCGCTCTGGGCTTCGCCTGTCACTTTTCTTTCTGAGGGTCTTTCTAAAGAATAAATTGAAGAGTACCGATGCTACGGAAGCTTCTGGGATGAACGGCACAAATGGGCCTGGTGGTGCTCCATCGCAGCGTACAGATGGACCCGTCCATTCAATAAGCTTGAGCAGAAGCCTGTCTAGCCCGCCATGCCAGAATCACAGCGCTTGTTTTGTGTGCTGAAGAGGACAATCTGTTGATGAAACATACTGGTTTTTCTTTCTCTTTGACAGAAGCCGCCTAAAATACAGAACCTGTCAGGTCGGAACAATGGGCCTGGGAAATCTGGTTTATACCAGTTAAACACAAAAACATGAGGTAGGAGGTTACAAAGAAACAGATGATAATGGAGGCAAGAGAAACTTGTACAAACATTCCTAAAAACACAAAACAGTAATCCACATTTCAAGTGGTTTGGGTATGACTTCAGCAGTTTTCACATCTAGAGACCAGAGGGGGACAAACAGTCACCACTAAGGTTGTCCTAATATTTCCCTAGATCACAGTCTACAAAAACTCAAATTAAATCTAACAGCTTTAAATTATCATCTAAAACCAATGAAAGCATTGAGTAACAGCAGTAAACTTGTTTCTTCAGTTTAAAGGTGCTACTAGTTTCTTGATTAACTCCCCCAACTGAAGGGAACAGACAAGTTTACTACCTTACAGATAGTTCCTGTAACTTGATGTAAGCAGAAGTCAGGTTTTACCGCTAACTGTAGCATCTTTGATGTTGCTCTGCCTCCACCTGAGCATGGACATACGCACATATATTCCTAACACACAAGCGCATTCTTAAAGTAAGCGCACCCCCTGTTGCTGTAGGCTGTTACAAGCACTTAATGCACGTTTTTGTCAAGTGAATGAAAGCAGGCGTGTTGACGGTGCTATGCTAGCCGACCGTTCAGGAATGTAATTTCTAGTTAGCCTTCGCTAATTTTGAACCTTTAATATTCCCCTTGTCACTAACTATTCATTTGATTGAGAAGTGTTGGAGTGGTGATGCATTCAAAACTTGCAGGACACTGGCCCTCAAATTCCGGCTTTGCAGTCCGCTACTGTTAAAGTTAGCTTACATTAGCTGAGGATCATATCAAATTGGCTACATGTACTAGCTAGATATTGCAGAGGACGTCAATATTGTTTTCAAATTTCTAATATCATGCACTGATTGCCTCAGAAGTAGTAGCTTGGATCAGGGAATGATGTCCCACTGAAAACAGAACGAAAGTAACCAGGCTAGCTCCTGTTACCGATACAAGCAATGATGTATTTTTCAAAATTCTACGTTTACATGTTATAGGAACACATCATCTAAAAGAAGTTGGCTTATTTGATGACATTCAAACTGTCAGAAGCACAAATTAAAATTTTGTAATACTTAATACCAAAGTATGGATGTGTCCAAATTTAGCAGTTGCGTCCTTCAAAAGGACCCAGAACAAAATCTCTGCAATGCATCTTGGGATAGGGTGGTCAGTGAAGGTACACTAGACCTCAAATACAGGGACAAGGACACCCTTGTGGGTCGCATTTGGAAGACTCTTCAAATTTGGACAACCTTCGTTGCATCGCTGTGACGTAGTCGGCCTTCATATGTGGCCTTCGAAAGACCCAGGAACTGAATTTGGACACATCCTGTGTTGTTTATGTGAGGCAGCAGCCATATTTAACTTTGATGTTGGGAATTCTGACTCCAGTACTGAGGGTTTTCAATACACCTAAATTTATCAACAAGAGCTTTTGTATTTTGGAAGATCAAATTGGTTTACTGGTTTCGCTTTAACACTACTGCTCAGCAAGTGCTCATAGCAGGCGTTGCAACAGATGAAGGTAAAAGTCAAAGAAAGCCTGAGAGATGAGTCACAAACTGACAGTTGGAAGGTCAAAAAACAAAACCAGGACTGCGGAGCCACACATAGATGTTGTGGTTTGCATTTGGATTTTGCCCTTTTTAACCTGCCACTCTGAAGTACAGGGTGAGAGGTTAGATGTTTCTAAATCTCAGTGTAAATGTGTGAAACTGGAAAAGCTCAATCCATCATGTAAAATCTGACAGATTGGCACAACTTCAAACCTAATGATTGTTCAACAAAACCGGGGTTCTCCAACCTGTGGCTCTGGACCCACATGTGGCTCTTTAGGTCCTTCAAATGTGCTCCAAATAACTTTGGTCAGTCATGTAGAACTGACCAAATGCTTTGATATATATAAAGGGAATAAAATAGTCTTTAATATAATGTCTAAAGAAGTTCAACAAGAAATTCACAAATATGTTTTGGTTCTGATTTTTAATGTGTGTCTTTAATGTGGAAGCCAAGTGGGTTTATTTCAGAGTATTCCTTCATTCTCAGTTAAATTGCTTTGGTTTTTGAGTTATGTTTTTATTTTTCTGTTTGACATTTTACAACATTGTAAATATTTTTACACTTAACCTATTTTTGAGAACATTTATATATGGATGTAGTTTAAATCACATATTTTGTTATATAATGCATTCTGTTGCATTAAGGCAGCCTGTGGCATTTCCACGGTTGAAGGTTCAGCTCCCACTGGGCCACCCAAGCTTCACCAAAAAAGGTTGAACTCCTGATAATCCGATGTAGTTTGGATAAAAGCGTTCGCACATCTCTTCCAGTCTGACTCAACAAGCCTTTTCTGGCACAATCGATGAGAATAGGCGTGCAGATATCTTACAAATCATTATAAATATTTGGATCTTTGCAGCTCACATCATTTGGCAATATTATATCTCCGCTCTCGCTCGCTCATAAATTTCCATCTCTCCCATCCCTTCTTCCTCGCCGGGTTTCCCACGGGAGGTGCCAGACGGCCAGTAATTTGGTTGTCTTGGCTCGTCTGGAGTAACACCTGCCCCCTCTCTGGGGAGGCAGAGAGCCTTTCAGCCAGCAGCATATATATATGTAGCCTACCACTGCCTTTAGCTGCTGACCACTGAGTGTGTGTTTGTGTGTGTGGGTTTTCTTTCTTGCTGTGAATGTGTGTTTGGACAGTAGAGTGAACAAGGGCTGATGTCTCATAAGTATGCTAAAGTGTGAAGCACTTATTCCACCTTTCAGCATGTGTGTTTGCGGAATGTAAATGTGCTGGGATAGACATTAGGAGGGTTTTGGGCTATTATTATTATCACATGTTGAGGTTTGGTGTTTTATTGGTTTAAGATTTATAATACACAGGGTCTCCACTTGTGTATTATAAGCCTGACGGGCCAAGAGGCTTTGCTTCCCACCCGCCAGGCTAAGCACTGCTTCTTACTTTACTTTAAAAGTCTTTTTATATTTTAGTAACAATAATACCAAAGGTGGGCTTATAGTTAAAGCACTGAATTGATGCGATTGCTGTACTGTGCAAGAACGGCACATCAATCGCTCCGTCCTTCCACACACTTGTAGCGTCTAGTTGTGCACCTGTGAATTTTTGTCACCACCTTTCACTCATAATGGTCTGTTTGGAAGATCTTCTTGCATAGCAGCTTCACCTGCATGATTCCTCTATGAAGATTGTCTTTTTGTAATCTTGCAATCTTCAAGAAATGCACCAAGGAACCTTGGCGCGTACGCAAACCTCAAAGTTCAACTATAAAGGCTTAGTTTTGATTTCAGAGGTTTGCGCTGAGAGTGCAGTGAGGCTGATGTGAGAGCATATATGTTTCCAGTCAACTTTGAACATTTTCGAAGACAAAGAAAACAAACAATGGGACGATGGTGGACTGCCTTAATGCCCTGACAAAACAATAATGACATAATCCCTCCTTGGACCAAAGCATCAACCTCAACAATCGTCAAAGCAGTTTATAACCTAAAATACAGTAAAACCTAAATAAAACCCATATGACTATATAAGGTGCCTTTCATGAGGCCTTAGACTTGAGTGACAACTATTATACACAACTGTAGAAAACATGCAACAGTGGTCAACCTTTCCAAGAGTGTGTGGCCTAAAAAAAAAAACATTACTCCAAGATTACATCCATAACTCATCCAAGAAGTCACAAAAAACCCAAGAGACCATTTGGTTCATGAGAGCAACTGGGCAAAAATTATATCTATAGATTTTCTTGACCAAAAACATCAGAAAGGTCCATCTCACATTTTACAAAAACATATTGATAATATCTAAGACTTTCCCTACAGTCAAACATGGAGGTGGACGTGTGATGCTCTGGGCTACTTTTCTGGATAACCAGCAGTAACAGGTGGAACCATGAGTTATACTCACCACCAGAATGTCGGGCCCTTAAACTTAACCAGGTTCGGATTATGAAGCAGAAAAATGATCCAATACGCACCAATAAGTCCAGGAGTTTTTTTCATTGACTACAAAAAAGTCCAAACAAAATGACAGCTTTGGTGTGGACTAGTCAAAGGTGGAACTTTTTTCCAGTTATGACCTATTAGCAATTATCAGAATCAGCTGATGGTAGTTGCTGTTTGATTAATATATCAAAGCTTCAGTTTGTTTTTATTTTTCTATGATTGAAGACATTTTTAAAGAAGGGTGCCATGTTTACGCAGAAGGTTTTAGAAAGGAAAAACATAAAATTGTCATTGAAATACTCTATTTTTATGTGGACGAGGTCTGTGGATCTTGATCTCTAAGTTCATTTATTGTTTGCTTGGATAAAATAAGCCTGAAAGCCTCACATCCTGTGAAGACGTATGTTGGTTTTATTTATACTCTGGTTTATATTCTGATTTTCTATGTTTGTAGTTCAGTAAAAGCACAAGTACAAAAGCCAGAATTGTGATTAGAAAGGTAGAGGTTGTCAACTGACCTTGATATCATTATTTATTTTTTCTATAACTCATGTAAATCATAGTAAAAGTTGGCAATATAAACTGTTTATCAGTAGTTTTGTATTTCTTGTTGAAATATAACAGTTTAGCATCACTAAAGGCTCAGAGGATAAACCCTTAATGTCTATACTAAAGTGAGATAAAATGTTGCCAAAAATCAATATTTTCTGCCAGCAGGAGTGGGTTTGATTTGGCTGCCACTTATTTTTCCACTCATAAACAGGCTTTGTTTATGACAAAACATTGCAAATTTCAAAAGAAGACATTCATAGCACCACATAAAACCATGATACAAATTCGGTTTTTAGGACTTACTAAATTTGGATTTTTATGACAGATAGTGTGGGAGTCCCAATATTTGTCATTAATGGCTTGCCATACAGCTTGGTTGTCTCAGCTAGCATGCTGTTAGCTTATATATTTAATGGAGTTTAATGAACTGAAATGCTTTAAACATATTCCAACATAAGAAAGGGAGTCTTTCTTTAGCATTTGTTTTTAATTAAAAATAACACCGGAAAATATGAAAAAAGTCTGTCCATTAGAAACCAGCTGTCACACGATAACTCTACTAAAAAATCTGCATAAAGCAACAAGCCTACACAACCCTGAAGAGACAAAAAAATCTTTGGATAGAGGATATGTGTTTTTTTCTTCTCCTTTTGCTATTAAATTACTTATTGGAATTTCCAGGATACAAAGAAGAGACAAATAAATAAATGTTTTCTATAATAAGAGCCTAACATCAGCACATTGAAGAGAATAAATTCAGACTTTGTTTTTGGTCACAGCAAAAGAAGAGGTGTCATTCTGGAAATCACAACAAAACCTCTTGTTGTCATGAACTGACAGAAAAACTCGGCTAATCTGAAAACTGAATGACGTCCCAACACAACATTTTAGGGAAGCAGGTACCTACGGGGCCGTGGGGCCCACAGTTCAAGTGCTCATTGTTGCCATCGATCGATATAACAGACATTATCAAAGCAAAACAAGGAAACATCGAACATACATTGAAAGCAAACAGGAAATGCAGTGGATTAACAGAAAGTGCCATATTTCTTTTTTTTTTAAACAAGTAAACACCATTACTTACCACGTTCAACTTCACAGCCTAAAAATATATTGAATCAACAAACAATATACATTTATACAGAAATAAAGACCTGTAATCCGCATAAATAAATTAGCAATAATATTTAACGCAATTAAATAAATAAATAATAAATAAATAAATAAATACACTTTAAAATGATTAAGGTCACAATTTCTCATGTCATAAGTAGCACTTGACGCGTTGAATTTTTTTTTCCTTTACGGAAAACATCTTCTAAACTATAAGATCTAAAGCAGCTATCTTGTTTACATCCCTTCATTTTGATGTGAAAAATGCCCCCCCCCACAGCCTGACACAGTGAAAAAAGGGGAAACGCGCACTGTAAAAAGTGAAATTTGCTTTTAAAAAATTCTTTAAAGTTGAATTAAGCAGTTTTATTGCCTACATTCTATTTCAAGCAGGAATTACAAATTTAAAATTGTGTCCAAATTAAGGTAGTTTAGCAACAGCGCTAATGCTAAAGTCAAACTTGCTAGCAAGTGGAGTTTTGCACACCTGAGGCAGTCGTAATTTTCAGGGTAACTTTAAATCAGATCACCAAAATGATCTTAAAAGCCAACTTATGGTAAACATTACATATTTCCCAACAGAAATACTGTTTAAAATCTATTTACTATCCAAACAATTGCACCAATTTTATTTAACTTGTATAGTTTTGTTTTATCAGAATTTGTTTTTTTTAGATAAGAATGCAGATAAATTGAATAGCTTAGGAAATGCATCCATGTGATTTTTATTGCTTCCAGAGCTTAAAAAGCCACAATAATCACCTCTGGTCTCTTCCTAACTCATCAAACAAAGTCTGAGAAGAAAAAGTGATTTTATTTAACTGATTTTTGACAATTTAAAAAAAAGTGAAAAAATTGATGGTTATGTAATTGGTGAGAAATGAATTTCACACCTTTAAGTAGAAAATTCTAAAAAAAAAATAGAAAGGCCAAAAGTCCTTTAAGGTCCTACAGCTGCAAACAATTATTTTAGGGGATACTAACTAAATTAATTCAACTTATGTGGTTTCAAATTTAATGTTTAATACCTGTTGAATTCTAACATACATTTTCTTCTTTTATTCGTCCTGCATGCTGCGCAGAGACCATAAGGCTGTCACGGGTTGAATTAAACTCTCATAGGAGTTACGTTTTCTTTAAAAAATGAGTTTATGTTTAATAAATTTATATTCAACAGTCAAACTTGCTAGCAAGCTGAACGTTTTAACAGTGAGGCTGTTGCTGCCACACAACACCACATTTTAACCATGTCATGGTTTCTTTTTTTTAACACCAGACCAGGTAAATTAATTTATTTAGTTAGAATTTCAGTGACTAATCATCGCTTATGTGTTAAAAGTCGGACTCAGAAGTGATCGTAACTCTACCCAACTAAACTGTCTCTCCAATTTTATTGGTTGAATTCGACGTTGGGTTTTTTCAGTGTAGCCTGTCCGCCCTTTTCGCATCATCTGCGAAAGGCTTAGAAAATACTGCGCGTTGGGTCCAGTCCGCCCGTCCGCTCCCACTCAGACATCCAACACGTGGTTCAGGTAGGAGATGTAGCAAATAGCCAGTCTGAGGATCTCGATCTTGGAGAGTTTCTTGTCCGGAGGCAACGTGGGCAGCAGCTTGCGCAGCTCGGCGAAGGCCACGTTGAACGCCTCCACCCGGATCCGCTCCCGGGTTGCGTGCGCGGAGCGGTACTTGGCCGTGGCCCGCCGCCGCCGCCTCTTCTCCTCTCTGCTCAGCGGCTGCTCGGCTTTGCACTTGGCCCGCTGCTCCTCGCCCTCGGTCGGCTCGTCCGAGGTGCAGCCGGCCGACTTGAGCCCGTTGAGCATCGACTCCGGGTCGGACTGGGTCCACGACAGGTCCGCCTCGGCTTGGTCCGGACTCAGCATCATTTTTACGCTCGGCGTGTTGGCGGGCGAGCCACCTGGGAAACCTGAGGAAAAAGTTGAAAAAAATATATGTTATCGAACAGAATAAAACCATATAAGTCAAATTAAAACGGTGCTTAATTAGCAGTGAGGCCCCAGTGGAGAAACCTCTCAGCGGGCCTCCATATATCCATGATGTCATAAAATCTACTTAAATAATATATAGATTTGAATTAGTGTAATGTTTCAGCATTTATTCTAAAAAGTAAGCACTGTATTAAGGCTGCAGAACATTTACTAATATAATTCTGACGTGATTAATCCCAGAAAAATTAATTACAGAAAAGTTTAGGAAAGCTTTCCCAAACACATGGACGTGTTTTTATGAATAAATATATATTTAGTCTAAATTTAAGCCGGTTCAGAATCAAGTTTGTATAAAAGAAAATGATCAACATTCAAAAAGCAAAAGAGGTTTTAATAACTTTCACTTCTCAGTCACATTTGGGCCTTTTTTAAACGAGAGGAAACAGTTTCTACTTTTATTCATTTGAACTTTGCTCAGTGGGTTTTCTCTTGTCTGGAATAGAAAAATCATAATATTTAATCCTTTGGAAGCAAAAAATAATAATTCAGGAATATTTTTTGCCTTTTATAGACAATAAATCAAAGTTAAACTAAATAAATTGTTATATTTAAAATAAAAAAAACTTAACTTTAGGTGAAAGAAAAGCCTTAAATATGAGCCAATAATTAAAAATGTATTTCTGATTTTCTTTAATTCAACTTGGGTTTATTTATAATTTTTTATGAAGAAGCTGGCCATGTTCTCCTCTGAATTAACATAATCAGAATTGGCCATCTGTCACAGTGTGATGAACACATCTGCTCAGCTGAGGCCGGAGCGACTTGACAGTAGATCTGATGGCAAAATAAACTAATAAACAAAACACTACAAATAAAGCTGGTTAGAAAATTATCTGAGTTTTCTAGCTACAATAAATGGGGGGTGGGGTGGAAAGTAACATTTAAAGACAATTAACTTACCTTGAAAGAGAGTTGGGAGGCAATTTGGTTCTTCGTTTAATTAACCCAACTCCCAATTAACTCATATTCCAAGAGCCGAACCAGCATCAGCTGTGAAAAAGACGCGCATTCAGGCTCAAGGAAGTGGGAAGAAAAAGCAGAGAGAAAGTACTTTCTGTCACTTTTTTTTGATGGAAACTTGCATCGCAGAACGTTGTGAAAACGGACCAGAAGTCTTCCTGGGAATCAGTTCAGGAAATTTGCAGAAAAATGTCAAAATTAAAAAACAAACCAAAAAAAAAAAAAAGAAAAAAAATGATTAGGGTGACGATAAGAGGAGATCAGCCGGTCCTCGGTTGGATTTCAGACAATAGATGAGCTGGGCTGATAGAGAGAGAGGCTGGTGGTCCGTCCGCCTGGTGGAAGATGTGGATGAAGAGGCTGGAGATAAGCGACCCTCTTCCAGGTCGGGAGTCGAGCAGATCGCAGATAAATCCCCTCCCGCCTCGTCGCTCTGATTCCTCCTCATCCGCCGCGCGTCATGTGGAAGATAAGATCCAAACGATCCTCACTAATAAAGGCTCACTTCATGGACGGAGGGGACGGAATATATTGTAGGAATGGGCATTGTCTAACGCCGCCCCCTCCCTCCATCCCTTCTTCTCCTCCTCCTCCTCCTCCTCCTCCTCCTCCTCTCCTCACGCCCCTCGGCCCTCAAGCGCTCTGCCTCCCGTGGGAGTAGTGGGCAAAAGGAAGGCAGAGATGTGTGCATGATAAAGGATGGAGGGGAGGGGGGGGGGTAAGAGAAGAGAAAGAGAAAGAAATGCATGTTGTGAGTTTGTGCACGTGTGCGTGTTTTTAGTGAATAGCAATGATTAAAAAATAGAAACTGTTTTTGTTTGAGATGCGAGAGAGGGCAGCGAGGGGGGTGTTGATGGGCGATGAAGGAGGGAGTTAACTCGAATCCTTTTTATCATGCATGTTGGCTTCATGCCCTGACATGTTGTACAGAAGAAAAAGAGAAAAGAACGAGAGAAGCAGGTAAAACTGAAGGCTTGTCGTTCCAAAAGCAGATACCTGTTGTGCCAGGTGAGCCGGTTTTTAAGAATATTTTATTTTCAGCTGCATGAGTGGAGAAAAACTTACATTTTATGCAAAAGGCAAACAGAAAAGTTAATAACTGTAAAATAAAACATAGTGCTTTGACCCCAGTTTCCCTGATTACCCCTAAATAAAATCTACAAACAGTAGTAATTACGAAATAAATATGCGCTCTGAGTTGGATGAGGCCAAAACTGGATTTGCAAACCATCAGTGAGAAAAAAAAAACAAACACTCCACAACACCCTGAAGCAGCATCCCAATGGTAGGACACAAAAGTGGTAGCATTATGCTTTGGGGATACTATTTTAAAAAAGCTGGTCAGAGTTAGAGTTGAAAATCGCTGCAGCTGAAATTAAGTATTGTTTTGTTTTAGCTTTTGGTATCTTTGCCAGTTTTATAATTGTTTTATTTTTACTAAACTCAATTTTATTTTCTGTTTTATCGTTTATCTGCTTGTGATGTTGTGTTTGTTGTGAAGCACTTCGGTCGGCTGAGACTGAAAAATAATAGAAAGAGTTAGCAGTGGTGAATCCAAGGAGGAAGCCTGGGGGGGCCACCGCCCCTCTAGAAAAAAATGATAATCATGTTTATGTCATAGGGAGACATAAAGAGTCATCTTTCTTAATGAAGACATAAAAACCAACAAATTAATAAATTGTTTATTGGCCTGGTCTGGTTGTCATGAACATTTTTTGGAAGTTAAAAGGCTGTAGAAGATTTGAAACTGAGATGGAAGTTTACTTTTCTTCAGGACTGTTTTTTCCCCCAAACTAACTGACTGAGATAAGTAAAGCTGTTGGATGCAGGTAAAGTTAGCTAAAATATGACTAGCTAATATCAATACAGCACCTTAAGCTAGTTAACAAGTAGCCTGTAGGCTACCGATGTTATTGTCTATGTCGAGCTACATACATTCATTTTGCCCTAAAAAAGTCCATTATTAGCTATTTATAACTAATAAATAGCTAAGTCTTCAGGATCATTGTAGCCCTATATACAGCGGCAGACATTATATATTTTTAATATATATGTAAATATATATACCTGGTATTTACAGGATGCAGCCACTAGAGGGCTGCGCAGCATACAACATCAAACAGGGGGGCCCAGGAGAAAAAGTTTGGGAACCACTGAGTTAAGGAATGAAATTAAAATCACATGTGAGTATACTTGTTCACACGATAAGTCATTTAAAATCATGTCAGTGTCAAATGTAAAGAGGAAATGTCACGTCTTTGCACTGGAGTGACAAGCCCCACCCACTATGTATGCAGCGTTTTGGGGAATTTGTAGTCGGCCATTCTAGAGAAGAGCTAAGGATTCAGCACAACTTTTTGTGAATTGTGTGAGATCTCTGGTGGAGCCAGCTGCACATTGTCTGAAAAAAACAAAAACAAACCATCATCATCCTACCACTTCCTATTGTCTTGTTTGTGGTTTCTGCCAGTAGTAACATCTGATTGTTGATCATGTGACTTGTGTTTCCATCGCAGTTTTGCGAAATATGGCTGTAAAAACATCTAATTCTTATGTGCAAACCTTTTAAAAATTTGATTTTATTATGAAATTGGTGTGTTTCCATTCAGCAAATTCCTTTTTGCAATTTGAATTTATGCAATTTTATGGTAGCTACTGATCTGGACCCATGCAAAGCTTGTAGAGTACCACCCCCAAAGTGAACGGTAGTACTATTTTAGACGTTTTTAGCACTTTTATTCTACTTTATTAGGTTTGTCACATAAAACTTGCATCGAAAGGTCTTCTTCTAAGCATGATTTAAACTTTTAAGCAAAAATTACACCTTTCTGGCTTTTGCTAACATCTGAAAACCCTAAAGCTCGTCATCTATCCTCTTCTCCCCATCACCCCCAGCTCCCCATGCCCAGTGGCACCAGCAGCATCAGGTCAGGAGGGCAAGGTTCCAGAGGAGGAGCAGCGGCCAGCAAGCGTGGGTTACTAGCTGCGCCTAACGAGGTGATTAAAACGATAAGGGGAACCACGGATGACTTGGCGTGGCCCGCAGCCACCGCCATGTTTACTGCCACCGCAGACACACTCTCAGACAAACACGCTGTGAATGAGAGCAAAGTTCCAACCGTGGTGCCAGAAGGACCATATCAATGAAGGAAAAAAGGATGAAAATGTGTGTGTGTGCGTGTGTGTGTGTGTGTGTGTGTGTGTGTGTGTGTGTGTGTGTGTGTGTGTGTGTGTGTGTGTGT
>CAEGAF010152108.1:0-26548 GCA_903067075.1 Micropoecilia bifurca
TTGATCTTTTTGAAAAAATATATTTTGGTGTGTAATGATGCAACCATTATTCAAAAATTATAATCTTTACAAATTAATTTTCCTGACTGGAGTAAAAGTGGATAAAACAGTGGATTCAGTCACAGTGGTCCAGCTGGTGGAAACAGTGGCTGTTTAAATTTAGTCAGAGGAATGTGAAAGGTCATAAACTAGAATGCTTTTGGGTTTTGACCTTCAGATGAACCAGTTTACTCACTAGAGAAATAAAGACCAGCGAAGCAGCCTGAATAAATGCACATGTATACACAAGGGGGTCTAAAAGATATAGTTATTGACTTACAGTATTTGTTTCAATTCACTATTCACTCAAATTCCAAATGGTTTTAACTATGTTTCCAGTTGCAGACGCATATATTCTTACATTTAAATACTTCCCTATAATTGTACCAGGTCATGTGGCAAACCAAAATAATATATCAAATTTGGAAGTAGGAGAAACAGCAAAATTGAGAAATGAGATTTGACCTTAAAGTTACCCTGTGTTCTTCCTCATCTATCTGACCCACTAATCACAAGCCCCAAAATGCCCTCAATAGCACACCACCACGTTCCCTACGCCCCGCCCTGATTACAGCTTTCTGATTGGTCCTAATTGACTGCACATGTGACCCGCGTTCACAGCGAAGAGACGCAGTAGTGCGACATGCACAAGCGCACCAAATGAGACGCGGCTGCTTCTACAAAAATACGCTTGAGTGCAATGTGTTGCACTGACCGCAGCTCGTCTAAAAATATCAAAAAAAGTCAAAAAGGCTCAAACGTTGTGAATTAAATGGCCGCAAAACCACCCCTCGGAGCCCAGACACTTAGACCGATCCAGTAAAACAGGAGGGAAAAGGGGGTGAAAGGGAGCAAAACCGAGCACATAAATCACACCCCAGAGCTTGCATTATAATGACATGCTCACATAAATGCAAGGCAAACGATTCCTCGCGATTCTTAAAAATAACTTTGCCAAACGAGGCCTCTCTGCCAAAGCCGTGTCTCTCAGAGGCCTGGATCGCCACAGGGAGCGAAGATGCGAGGCGGGAAAGAGCCCTCATAACAATGACCCTTGTTTACATTGGCAGAGCCCAGTTTTGTTTTCACTGGGCTCTGCAGACCAGTGTGCGTGTGCAGGCGTGTTGGTGTTTGCGCTGACCAACGCTGAAAATATTCGAAGCAAAACCCTGCAAGCCGAAGGGGATATAATGAAATATTAGAGCCTAATTATCTGAGGTGAGATCAAAACTGTGCCAATTACTTTAATGTCATGTAGCCCTTGAGAACATGCAAGAGTGGAGGGGATGAGAGGCTCGGGGGGCTGCAGGGGAATAAACATTTACAGCATTGTTTTAAATTCCCTGTTTGGCTCTGAAACCGAACATATGTAGTGTGTTTAAGAGGGGTTGGAGGAGGGTGGGGGGTAACACACTGAGACAATGTGCTGGCATCTTGTTGGAAGTCTGAGAATAAACTGTCTGGTTTTAATTAGCACACAGCCAGTGCCTACTTCATCTACATCAATAAAGCGCTGATTAAAGCTCAAAACTCAACTCATGCACACAACAGGTTAATGATTCAGTGAATCTGCTGAATGTTTATTGACACATGGAAACAAGAAAATGTTCTATATTCTTTCGGCTCTTTCTCTTACCTCCCACGGACACGCGGACAGACATCTCCGTGCGCACATCCGTGAACTCATCCACAAACCCAAACACACACAGTCATTTTTCACTTAGCTTATGGCATTCCTGCGGAATAACAAGCGAGGTGAACAGGGCAGAAGCTGAAGGTGTCGAGATAGCTTCTCAATTCTCCCTCCCCCAGTGTAACGCCATAACAGTATCCAGATGACAACAGCCTTATTGAGGTTGAGTGTGAATGTGTGTCAATTTTGATATCTTATGAGAGACACACAATGCCTGGACATAACACAGTATAAAGATGTGAGTAAACATGAGTGATTAAAAGACCAGACGCTGGAAAAGTTTATTTACCACCATTAAAAAGAAACAGAGATGCTAACTCTCCATCTGTGGGAAGAAATAACTTAAAAACTGTCGACTTGTTTTAAGTTTTCATCCATTTCCTTAGATTAGGGTCTGAATGTCAGAGGCCATGATTAACTCACTCATTCTTGTCTTGTGTATACAAAGCAGATCAGGTTTAACAGCACTAATGTGAACACCACCGAGGGACTGACGGTCCCTCGGTGGCCTTTTTCTGGTTCTGTTCCAATTTTCTGTTAGCTTAAGCCATGCAAATTACTTTACTGCTTTATTAGGTTTAGAGTTTAGTGTGTGCTAGGAAAGAGTTACAAGCCACTATCATTGTGGTAATTTTAGAGAAGTACTGAAGCAAAAGGCCAATTGGTTCAACAGTTTGACTTTTGCACCTTCCACAAATTTTGACATCCTCGATAAATGTGTGTACAAAAGCAATTAAAAAACAGTAGATCCTGGATTAAAAGTTAGACACTGTGATCAACCTAAAGCAAAAGAGGCTACATAAAAAATGAGTTAGCAACTTAGGCTATAGCAGTTGTCACTGACTGGACCAACATCGACCAAGAAGTCAGATTTTGACAACTCATTTTTGTGACCTGCCTTGAATAGTTGGTTGGTCAAAACATAAAGGGGACCAGAGTTCTTCAGAACAAACTTTGGTTTGTGGGTTGTTACTACTTATTTGAATGGCCTCCATACTTCTAGCCTTCTTCCGGAAGCAAATAGATGGAAGACTTATAAAAACAGAAACTAATAATAGCTCACAACAGGACATCTAGAAGAACTATAACAAATGCAATTCTTAGAAAATCTCATACAAAAGTCTTGAAAAAATATTTAAATGTGCTAAAAAAATACTATTGAAATTCAAAGTTCTGCCAAAATTAAAAATGATTTAATATGAACTTCTACGGCTCTTTGAAAACCTTTATATTGACACATCCAATAGGTGTGGAAATCTCGAGTTATTATTCTGTGTAAAAAAACAAAAAAAAAAAAAAACACAATATGTCACAAATGTTACTTTACATTCAAGACAAGGAGAATAATTGACACTTTGTGAAATCAAAAAATTCTCTTCTTTTAGAACCAGTTTGTCCTGCAGTTGCATCTTTTATTTTTTATCACAATACAGATTTACAGAGTGACAGTAGCTCAAAAAAGACAAATGCTGATAGAATCCTGAGAGGAGATAGCTTCACTCTACTTTTCAGCCTCACCTCTATTGTATGCCCAAATTCAGCTCCAAAATGCAGCATTTATGATTTTAATGGATAGCACACATCCCACCTTCTGTGGGAGACACATGGATGTAAATGTATGCATACACACACACACACACACACACACACACACACACACACACACACACACACACACACACACACACACACACACACACACGCAAAGACTCCACAGACTGGCTTCAAATTGTGATCGCTCTCACCTCACCACAACCATTCGTTTCACTCCACAGCCCCAGCGGTTTTAACTATTTAAATGCTCCTCATTCTCACCACAAGCCCATACACACACACAGGGTATTATTAATAAACATGCAGTGACATAAATAGACAGAATATGGTCATAATCATGTAAGAAAGACTTTGTTCTGATACTCTCCCTCAGATCCCACACAAACATGTAAATTATTTTATATCTCTGACGCTAATAAATCAAAAATAAATGTGCTAAACTCTTATATGGGCTAGAAATGTTGCCCCAGGAAGCAGATTGGATCTCTGTTGCTAATGTGGCTGTTTTCATCAGCCGAAAGCAAGAGGACCTTGTCTAAGGCTGAAATCAGCAAAGCTCATCATTATCTGGTGTCTATCTGCGGATCAACAAGGATGTGCCAATGCTGAATCATCAAACCAAGTCCACCAGCCTAAACTCACTCTTTCGTATCAGAGTTATGATCTCATGGGGGTTGTTTTCATAGGCCCACGCAGGAGCTGAGGTCACCAAATGACTGAATCCTCTGCAAACCACCAAGATGCAGACGTGTCATTTGTTCTCACTGATATAAAAGGGAGAAGACTCAGTGTGAATGTTGCAGGATGCGTTTGGTTAAAATAAGACATAAGGGCAACATGCAAACAAGCATACCTTGACAGCTGTCAAGGCTGATCTGAACAACAGCGCTATCTTTAGCTGAGGACAACAACTGGTTGAACTAAGGCGACAATAACATCAGCAACTGAAAGAAATCTACTGACCAGTGCATAACGCTCCAAGATTAACCGCTGTTAAATTTATTTCCCATGACGTCTTTGTCGCAAGTTAAGATAAACGAGAGATTCCCGACAACTAACTGGCTTTTCAGTAAACACACAACAGAAGTGAATTAAATTACAAGGCTGTTGTCTTAGACACCAGAGGACAAAATTACAGAAGCATCACAAAGCATCTTCTTTCAGCATATGTGCATCATTATGTACTCTATGATTTGATGCAAAACATCTCATTCTGTTCGTTATACAGGTAAAAACGCCAGCGGCTGCCTTATGTGTGTAAACTGTATATCACTGGCGTTACTGTGCTCTGTCATCGTCAAGCAATCATGCAAACCATAAGTGAAAATGATTACGGCCACCAGATCTCAGATAAGTAATACCTTACTGTATTACGCAAACAGACAATCAGTGATAACTTCAGCATCATCACATTAAAACCGCCGCATTGAGTGCGTATCTAAATGTGAGGAATGTTTCCCCCCCGCCCTCCCAAGTGCTGACAGGGAGTTATACATTAGAGGTGCTCTGGAAAGATACTGATAGTGAGGCCTGGCTCAGTCTAGGTTTATCATCTGTAATCATAAGACACATGAGATTACATAATGGGAAAAACTGCAACACCGTTTGTTTAGTCTACTGTTAAACACTATGCTGGAGTTTTAACTGTCCAAAACATCCCTTCAGAAGGAATTGTTACACAGTAATGGAAATGAAAGGGTCAATGGTAAGAGGAAGAACAGAGTACACAGAGACAAGGATAAAGGAAACACCTGGTGGGCATAAAAAAGGAGAAATTACTGACAGAAAGCAGGAGTAGTAATTAGTAAACTATTACTAGGTGATGGAACAAAAACCTAAATGATGCAGATAATGTGTAACCCAGTCCAAAATAAAGGTGTTTTGTTTTGAATTAGGTGGAAGGTGTAATAATTTAGGTGCTTTATTTTAGTTAATCATTGCCGGTCCAGGTGGACATTAAAGTGTGGGTCTATATTAATTTACCATAGGTTTTGTGAAACAAAGACTGAAACATATGAAATTTTGTGAATTTATTAAAGTGCTTAATATGTGTTTGAATCTCATACAGATGTGTGTGTGTGTGTGTGTGTGTGTGTGTGTGTGTGTGTGTGTGTGTGTGTGTGTGTGTGTGTGTGTGTGTGTGTGTTTGATTTTAATAGAATAGTATTTGGAGTTTATTATACTTACTGAGAGCTATTATTGGGTGAAAAGAATAGAAATTGCTGGTGTATTATTACGCTAAGGTGAGTGAAACTCAACATATGCTTTAACACGAGAGTTTATTAGAGCTACACTTTGTAAGTTAATGGGTTTAACAAACTCAGGGACCCTTACCTACAATGTTAAGTAATACTTTAACATTGAAACTGTTGAACATTAAAAATTATTATAAATCAAATTATACCTAAGCTTCCTACATTTCTTGTATGTCGCATAAAGGTTTGTGATATGAGACAAATAAAGGTCCAGAATCAACTTTAAACATTAACTTAAAAGTCTTGTATTATAGCATTTGTAATGTAATCACGAGATGACTCGAGGCCACTGCATTTCTACCATGCTGCTTAAAAGCTGCTTCATTTCCTCACATCTGGACCCACATAGAAAACAGTCCACATCTACAGACCAGGAATATACGCAAAACTGATGCATTGTGATGCCACCAAATGCATTTGGACCACACACCAGGTGCAACTATCAGACTAATCCTTTCCCAGCAGAGAATTTCTAACATGATTCTACTGTCAACTATTATTAGAACCAGATCCATAGTTAGACAGTAGTAGGCAGGTGTTACTACAGAATGCACTCAGCAGCTGTTTGTGATCAACAGACAGAGAGGAGAGACAGTAAAAGAAAGGAGGACAACCTCTATAAACAATCCCTGTCTTCATTTCAAAGGGGAATGAGAACGTTTTTATACAGATCCCACAGTGATTCTTGGGTCAACCGATCAAGGTAAAGACTCAAATTTATGTCTGATGTGTTTCCACTCACACTGCAGAGATGTTCTGGTTGTCCGTGTTGCAGTCTATATTTCCTAAAACAACGGGTACGTGTGCTGCCGTTTCCGGTGACTCCAGTCGACACAGCCATGGCTTTTAAACAGCTTGAGACCAAACAGATGTGGAGGCATGTCCCCGGGGTTTGGGGAGCAGAAAGACGGAGCACAGGAGATCAGCCAAGAGAGGAACGCTAGACTCAGAGACAGCTCCAGACACTTTTACAACAGTCTTTAAAATAAACACCTGCTGCGGCTGAAGCGCTTTGCACAGACCAGAGAACCTGCACACATCTCCACACATAAACAATCCTCATGAGCAATTCAATAACGATACTAGATTTGTGCAAGTTTTACAGGGAACAGGCAAGTATTTTTACAACTGTAAATTCTGTTGTCTTGAAAACTACAAAAGACCTCGGATGGGCAGCCAGCTGTGGCTGACGGAGGAAGAAAATGCAATTTGATCTGCAAGGATGGTCTTTTCTTATGGTCCCTTTTTCTGATTTAACATAAGCCAGACTTGCATAAGCACATACACAACGCAAATGTCACCATTTGACACATTACGCTCAGCTGTATGAGAGAGCAAATATCCAGCACTCAGCTGCCAGACTGAGTAAGGGGAAGACAAGAAGTCAGGCAACTGTGGCAAGAAGAAAAACTGACTTTCTTGAAGGAGTGATGGAGGTAAGTTGGCTATAAACCACATCTGTAGATGTTTTGTTGAGCAGAGAACTTGCACCAGGAAAGAAACGCAAATGAAAATGGAGAAAGTTGATCTGCAATTGTGTATTTACAGAGCTGTCATATAAGACTTATTCTTATGACAGCTGTCATATAATGGAAATGAAGTATTTGTTCCATTTCCACAGCAATGCATTCCTTAAAAACATCACGTCTGTTGTTTCTCCTGTAATCCAAACATTTGAATGAATTCTCGCTAAAAGGTAAGATATGTACGAAGTATGAGCATAAAGTTTTTGATTTATCAGTTCTCGAAGCTACATACATGCCAATGAAAAACAAAAAAAAAAAGCCTTATAGAAGCACACACGGTGTCAGTGCAACCCTTTCAGACTGCATACAGGGTAAAAAGCTTACAGGTCCAATGGACCCCATCTCATAAGTTAGCAAAATCTTGCAAATGTGAAAAAATACCATTTCAATATCCAGATAATTTGGAGGAAGCTAAATTCAGTCCCATATAGTCCTGGGTACACCGTGGCTAAGCCAAGTGCATCTCAGAAAGCTGGCTGAGCTTTAGCTGACGCATGTATTTATGCACGTTGATTAAAAAAACAAAACCAAAAATAAACACTCTGTGAAGGAAGTATCCAGCTTTTCAGTGTGGGCCTGTGGATGGGAAATTCCCTATAGGACAGGTACGTTAAAAGCTAAAGATAAGTTCAAACGAAGCTGCTTATGGACTGTTCAAGACCAAAAAGTAGTCAAATGGCGTTTTTACAAAAAGTGTTTTCTAAAAGGTTTTCTTTTCTTCTCACACACAAGACTGAAGTATCTATCTGAGAAAAGCAGACACTTTTCAAGCATTGTTCCATTAGAGCATACAGAAAAACAATAAAATGGAACGTTCACGTACCTAACAAATTGATGTAAAATACCCCATTACTACATCAAACGTGTCAAAGTAACATGCTCCATATGAATCAGTGCTGCAGAAGAAAGTGGTTCCCACACTGTTTTGATGAACCACGTTTATTATGTCACACCCGAATCACATGCAGCCACATGGGCCGCTCCGTACCAACATAAAAGCCTGCCAGCGTTAGCATAGCAGTTAATCATAAACCCCACAACAGCGCACACTCCCCAAAACTAGCAGAACCCAATCTGGCACTGGGTGTCATGTTGCAGGCAGGAAACAGATGGCCTGCTGGGAGAAAAAAAAAAGTAGAAAAAAGTATGCCAAACAAGGACACAAAACTGCTTTTCCTCCCACTTTTTACTCTTGCCATTCCTTCTTCCATCATCGCTTGCATCTCTGTTGAAGGGAAAAGGAAGGGAGTACAACCGCTTTGGTGCTTAGAGTGCAGATCAGTGGGCTCTGGCTCGAGATCAGAGTGATGGATGTTCTCTGGGAGATTTTATAAATATCAATCCTGCAGGACTGTACTGTACTCAGCCACACTGGAGCTTAGAGCCTGCAGGCTATTTAAGACAGAATCTGGGACTAATACCAGTGGGAGAAAATAGATTTGAAGCCTTTGGTGAAAAACATTATTATCCAGAGATGAGCTTGACATTCACACTGAGGATTCAAAACTAATTTTAGTCTTCAGTGCCTTGCAAAAGTATATCGTTAGAAATTCTTCTAATTCTGCCACCCAAATACCATGAATATCAATGCTTCTTAGGGAATTTATGTGATTCCCAAAACAGTGCATAATAGTAAAATTTAGACTTGCGCTGGTGACTCTGTTGTGGAATCTTCATATGGAAGAGGGTGAGACCTTTTGGCTGACAATTTGGTGGTGGCAGGAGCAAGCTGTCTGATGCCAAGGTTCAGACCTAAATCCAAAAAAAAATCTGCTTGAAAAATGGGGATTTAAAATTCATTTTCACAGATGGTCTCAATCCACTTTAACTTACCTTAACCTATTTTAAAAAGATTTATTTTTAGGAACAAAATTACTAGCCGTGCATCTTTTCCTTTACATTTTAGAATTGTTCATCGTTGGGTCAGTCTTTCACATTAAATTTCCGATAAATACACAAAGTAAGGTGTTAAAAGTTTGTGGTACAATGTTGCATGATTTACATTGAGTCTGTCACTTTACTTCCACATTTAAAAATGCTGCTTGCAACATTAGGTAACAACAAGTTACACACTCAGAAGCAGTAAAGACTGCGTGCGTTAGGTTTGCTTCCTCCTGCTTAACCCTATGTGGCCTTAGCTTGGAAAATAGAGGAGGCCTATAGGCAACAGAATGTAGATAACCTTTGACCCAGAAAACAACAATTACAGATCAATATTGTCTGAAGAAGAGCCATCCGCCATGTGATAAGTGGACTGACCCCGGCTGTTTCAGGCCATCATCCATCACATGTTTACTTAACTCTGCGTCCTGTGTTTTGCCCAAATTGCTATTGTCAGATCTTTATCAACAAAACAGAGCACTCACACCAAAACCTTCACAGATCATGTAACATTTAGGAAATCTTGGTCCTTCAGACAAGAACTTTGATACATTTAGATTATCAGTTGGATGTAGAGCATCAAAGGTCACAGAATAACAATTTCTGAAGATTAAGATCACATTTTTAAACAGTTCAATGTAGTTTTCACATTCTAAGACTTAAAACAAAGAGATGATGCAATCATATTTAGCATGCTTTTATTTAAATAAAAAAAAAATTGAAATACTGGAGGTGTGCAGAAAAAGATTTCATGCAAAATTTGTGAAATAATTTTAATCATAAGAACTTAAGAGGACATTTTTAAAACTTGTCTGTTAATTTGTAAAGCTTGTAACACACCATCAATAAAACTACTGACGAAATGCAACCCAAAACCCATGGTTAAGGTGTAAAAAACGTGCTTCATGTGGCCTGATTTACACATGTTTAGATAGAAACCTCTCCTCTAATGAATGTTCATTAAATTCGCACTCTGTAATCCTGCTTCAAAACATTTCAAGCTTTATAGGAGGTCTTAGAGGTTGGTTCAGGATTGTTTAGGCTTTTCAAAAGTCTCCAGGCTTCTAATAAACAGTCAGACGAGCCAAAATATAAAAACACTTTACCTCATCCTCTATGACTCTTTCTTCTTTCTGTTGGCATGCGAGCATGGCATAACATCAGTTCATTTATTTGTACTACAATTGAACTCTATGACAATTATTAAAAAAAATAATTGCAAATGTCTCTCTTTTCTTATTTAATCTCAGTTTCAATAGGCATTCTTTTTTTTATCCAGACACTGAATACTTGTCTGAAACAAATTTTAACTTTGTTCTGCTCATTCAACAAGTGTTTTCTTGGCTCAAAGCAATCTTCACCTCTCAGAACAAATTGAGCTTAATAGGGGTGAGACTGGGTGACAGCAAAATGAACACATCCAACTAAAAAGGTTTAGTATACTTATTGCTTTGTATAAGTGTTGTTTTTTTTGTCTTCGATATTCTAGATTCCCATTGAATGATGTAGAAATCCTGACCTCCTCACTTGGGAGTTACTGGGTTAAATGCCCTTTCCTTATTGACATACTTGGGCCAACCAGAAGTTTATAAAACTTAATATAACGACATGAGTGGTTATATAAATTTTTAAGAGTGAAGTGAACAAAAGCAAAAGCATACAAAAACTATCTGCAAACAAACTTTAAAAACCAATACTGTTGGTAGTGTTGTTTTATTAAGTGCATAAAATGCACATACTTAGTAATCTCCCAAAAGTTGCAGTTCTGATTAACAAATGCACATCATTATTCTACTAATGAGGGCACAAAATTGCTACAGAGAACAAAACATGACGTTACTTCTGTATACCCCCGAAAAGAAGCCAGTATCAAAAAGAAACCCATTTAATTTAATGTGAGCAGTAACAGGCAGATAGCTGTTGACCGGCGTCCAGGATACACAGACCTGGTCAGACAGGGAAGTGAGCAAACATACACACCTTGAGCAAAAAGCCTAACACATACTCACAAAGAAGGTATGGGCCTCAGTACTGGAGTTTTTCCACTTTACCTCATGCTGCAGAGCTTTGGTTTAATTACTTGGTCTACTGTTAAGGGTCTTCTACTGCCAACACATTTATTCTTTTGCAAAAGAGCTGTGTCCTTCACCCTCAACATGGGGCCTGGAAAAAGGTACAGTTAATGTCAGAGGAAGAACAAAGACTTGAAGAGAAACGGTATTTTCTACTGAGATACATTCATTCGAGGTGCTACAACACTTCTTTCAGTGCTGAAGAATCACAAGAAGCCTTCTTTGGCCATTTCATACTTTGACGTTTTGCTCATTTCATGCTAAATATTTTCAGAAACAAAGGTCACTGTCCAACAAAGAATTCATTTCTGCCCAGCGATGTTTTATGAAGTTTCCAACTTCAAAAGGTATCAATACTGCCAATGTGATGTTTCTAATCTTTCATGGACAATTGCATATTACGAAATGTCATCAGCCTTTTATAAAATGTCAGAATTATGAGTAAGTTTAGGACCCACACAGAGAAATCTGTACACAGTTATTAATGTCAACCTTTCTGATCATGCTAATTGTAAACAGAAAGTATTACAAAAATAAGTTTAAAATGTCAACTCCATAACAATTTGTTTTATATTAGTACATCACTGTTGCACTGCAGTCGTGCCAGCCATGAAAAACTGAATACAGGAGGTTGGCGTGAGAACTATTAATGCCACAATGCATTGCATTGACCTACTTTCAGTTTCAACAACAGGAGTTTCAATGCGTGAAACTGTGACGATGTTACAATTGATACTGAAGTAACTCTATCTCTCTTTTATTGGTCTTTCGTGACTGTGACGTGGGGGAGACAAGTGCAATACATGAGACCCTTCTCTCGCTGACAGAAGGAAGGCTTTGCTCCTTGATCAGTGCCTCTGGATCCAAAAATATCCAGGTGACTCTATTGTATTTGCCCCAGTCAAAGGAATACACCTGGTTTCTGGTTTTATTCAGAATAATTACAAGTTCTCTAAGATTGCTGTTGATGGACTGTCGCTCTCTGCTATCCCTCCAAGCAGAAGACATGTTTTAATCACAGATATTTCTGCAAGGTGAGACTTCCTCCTTCATGGATATTTTTCCTTCCCTTTTTGGCACCTAATCTATATATAAAACAGTGCCAAAAACATTCTAAAATCTCCCATTTTCTTAAAACAATTTCCATCTAAACTAAATGTAGCTAAGGGCTACGACATTTCCAAGACAAAGCTTTCTATGTTCACATAGTCAGCCACAAAGAACTCCTGGTTATTTATAGTGTTATGGTCCTAAAAGAGAAAGTTTTAACAGCAAAATGTCAGATTCTGTGCATTTAAGCCACACTCCTGGTGTTCCAAATTATTAATTAATCAGTCACTGAAGTAGTAAGTAAGCAAATTAATAAGAAAATAAATAGATTATGAATCCATTTTTGAAATATTTTGATTTGTAATTCAGTCAAAACTAATGAAGCACTGGTTTCTTTTGAATGAACCTGGTTTTTCAACATTCACGGCTGTTGCTGAACTGTAACATCATTGCATAATTTATTTTTGGTTATTTTTAAAATAAATTTTAATATTTTCATTATCTTTAGATTTTTATCATTATTTTTTTCTCAGTGGTTAGTTGAGTGTTAGTAGTTCAATGAGGTTGTTGAATACAGTATTTAACTTAACTCTTTGGTCAATAAATGTGTATGTTGCGGATAAATAGTCTGTATTTATTCCAGGTAATATCTTTATGTTCAAGGATATTGAAAACATATTACTTAATTTATCATTTTTAAACCTAAACCATGTCAGGCTTGTATTTAAATGAAATAACGGAGACCTAACTGTCTGGCTATTATCATCCTGATATACATGGTGCCCTGACTTGTAATTTTGATCAAAATTGCTAGTTTTATTAATAATTGACCAAAGAAATCATTTATAGTTAATCATAGCCAAATCTAGACTCCTACTGTGGCACAACACTCTTTCACAAATGGTGTTACAAAAATAAAACACTATCTACTGAAGGCAGGATGGCAAAAGATAAAAATCTGAATCTTTATATCAGCACAAGACTAAATAAACTGGGACTTTAAATGAAACATCAGCGCATTAAGGTGATGCATTCCTGTACTCTGGGTGGGTGAGCCTCAGTAACCTTTCACAGTCTTATCTCAGTGACTTAAATTCTACCTCAATCTGGACGACATACCCTGCAAATTTTACTGGGAGGTAATTTATTGCCTTTAGCAATAGAGGTCCCCATAAATCCCTCAATATGGAACCAGTCCAGGCAGTAACCCGGACATCAGAGGAAATACAAAAGCACAGGTGTTTTTTTTTTTAAAGAGGACAGAAGACGTCTCTTCGACCTAACAATTGTGGCAGAGTACAAAGAACTGGCCAAAGAGGAAAGAAATTCCTATTAAATTGCCTTAAAGAGAAGAAGAACCAAAGTAAGAAGTGCAGACTTGCAGCACATAAAACTTGATTGTGTGGCTCCTAGCAGCAACTATTAGATGTTGTTTGACAATGGAGACATACAATAAAATAGTACATGAACTCTTAATAACCAGTCTATATAAAACCTAACATGTAGATGCATGTTTGTGTTAAAAGAATTTTTAGCCTCTCGGGAATAGTTATCCCAAAATATTTTTATAAAGAGAGCATTTCTTGAAAATTACAACTCAAGTGTGAAGAAAAAGGTAAGAGGAAGGATGGAAAAAGAAAATACTTCTTAAGGAGAACTGAAGCCTTGAGGAATGCATGCTGGGCTGCAAAAACAGAGAACAGAGAAGGAAAGGATAAAAACAAAATCAAGGGTAGTGGGGAAAAAAAACGAAGGGGGTCAAAAAGGGCTTTTCTTTCTGTGAGAGAATCAGACCAAAGCTCAGTACAGTGCCAGGTTATATTCAGACTAGACAGGGTAAATGAAGCCACTTGATTAAAAACAGCAAAGACGGGTTGCAGTAGGTGCAGTAGAGACGGGGCTCCACTAAGATGAAGAGATGCTGCGATTCTGCTCCTTCTCTGCTTTTAGAACTGAGCCATAGGTCTTATCTAGAGACCAGACCCAAATCCAGATTGATTAGCGCAGCACCGTGGAACACAAAGTCACAGAGAATGAGCTACAAAAGGTTAGACAAAGAATAACAGAAAGATAGAGAAACATGTTCCGTTTGCCTATTAATCATTTTTCGCCGCCCTCCCAATCTCTCCCTACATCTACAAAGTGCATGCAAAGTACTAATCTGGAATAACAAACAGAGGCAAACCAACATCCTGAGTTGCTGGGCTAAATCCTGAGTCTGTGCTGCAAAACGCCTGCCTCACAAATCCTCCCCCTTCCTCTTTTGCTAACACAAACCACACACTAATTCATAAATTACAAACAAAGAGTCCCTTGTGGTTTGGGAGGGTCCAGGCCGACACTGCAAACTGGCACTAAGGGGGAACAGCCGTGCATCAATTAGGAGCAAACCTGACTGGCAGGGAGGGGTAGGTGTGGGTACATGCTTGGAGTAGCAGATTCTCATGCCTTCACCATCTATGTGCAGCTTACATTTGTTTGCAGCATGCAATAAAAGAGGCAGACCATTTGGAAGCAATATAAACAACTTGCTCCAAAACTGCCAGGCAAATGTTTTGTGCCCAGCCTACAACATTTCACACTTTATTGGTGGCAAGAAGAAATGCTGAATCTAAAACATTTTAGATCACCTCTGCGCATGCTGATATCACAACTGTTCACAGATGGAGACAAGTTCAATATCCAGCTGACACCTGGCAATAAAATTCAGTACCGGTGACGCAGTACTATCCAGATTGTACTAAACACAGGTGTCAATGCACTCAAAATATTTGGAGGATAGATTAGAAATATGAGTCCACTTTCATCTTGATCACTTTTTTTAGTCTGAACACAAACCATCCTCATCCCTGAGAATACACATATTTCTCCATTCTTGTAGATACCTTGAGTCACCACAAGAAGTGTCTCCTTTCTAACTTCAAAATGCAAGTCTGAAACACGAATCCAACACATTATCAAGCTTAAAACATATTGGGGCCCACAACAGCAGCCCAGGTAACGCCACTACCTGGGCTTCTCCTCAAGGGACACTTTTTATTTTGACACGAAATATTGTACCATATAATTGTTGCATGGACTTGTGTCATGAGCTTTATGATTAATACTATAACTGGATATATAATTGCTTCTGGTTGCTATCATGTCATAAAGTAGTGAAAATGAGAATAGCAAATAAAATAATGAAATAAAGTGACAAAAGTATGGATATATGTGTTTGACGCACCGTAGGTGCAAAATGGTTGTTTGTCTTTTGGACAAGAAGAAACCGCAAAAGTCCTATGACAGCATTATAAAGAGATATCAACCAGGATGTAGGACAGCACTTGCCGGTGGTCTTGCAGCAGTGCTAAAATTAGAAAAACACTTAATAACTGTACAGAGAAAATTCATACCAAGTGATAGATTTTCAAATCCAGACATAATTTTGATTTATTTGTTACACCTTTTTACACTTGAAATTGCAATTTTTAACTAAGGAACAGTTAGACACATTACTTGTCCAATTTTGAAATGAAATAAAATAAAGACATAGTAACATAGGTAGTGTTACTTCAAACATAAAGGGCTGTAATCCCAGAATAACACTAATGTCAGTATTTTAGTCAATAAATCAGTCACCTAAATACTAGATACCCCATTACTGACGTTCTTCAATAAATCAGACAAAATAAGGTGTAATTGTGTCTGAAAAACATATTAACAAATACATTGCACATTTAGAACAGAAAAATATTTTTATTTATGCTTTAAACGTTCTAATTTTAACTTCACAAACAATATGATTTTGTATTTATTTATTTATTTACTTATTTTTTTCCAGCTTTATATTCAGGCTTGTTTAGAGGTTGCTAAAGACTCAGAAGAATTTCCACTGACAAGTTGTCTAGTTTGGCCTGGTGGTTTTTAACAGAAAATTGATTTAGCATATCAACAAAAGTCAACAAAATTTTCAGTCTTTAAAATGATAGCTATTAATTTCAGATTAACATCTGAAATAAGTTTTTTTTATTCTTTAGAATGAAGTACTTTAATTAAGCTTCAGTCACACATTTTGAGTCATTAGGTTCTGTTTTGAGTCAGCAGTTGGTATTTGCTGTGAACATCTCACTGCCTCTGGTATTTTTATTTAACTCTGGATGCCACTGTTGAGTTAAAAACTCGAGCTGAATCAGGTTGTTCATTAGGAAAAACTGCTGAGATTTTTTTAGGAAAAATCTCCTCTAGTCACACTAAAATATGTAAACAAATAGCGTAGCTATCAATGCAACAGTGCAGTTCAGAGAGATTGTCAGTTTATGTCATGTTCATGTTTGCATGCTGGCAAGTTGTTCCTCAATCCACAATCCATATGAGTACAAGACTATAAGCTTGCAAATTAGCCTCTGATCATATTTCTCAGGAATAGGAAAGAACAATATGAATAGTAAGAGACATATTCACTTCAAAGTTATTTCAGCCCTCTGAGACATTCTTACATTATAAAATATCCTTCAGAATGAAGCAAGTTTAAAGTATAGAGGATAGAAAAAGTCGGTCCAATCATGACCCCCAGCCTTCAACAACTTCAGTTCAAGAGAAGACAGAAACAGACAAATTCAAGAGCGTGTTCAGGCAAAAGGCGAGGGGACACTTACACACACATTGCTGAATGAAAAATCCTCCAGGGTTAACTTCTTTCTCTTTGAGCTTAGGAGACTGGCTGGCGTGTTAAAGACCACTCTTCTGCCCCGCCACGAGAGCGGCAACTATCTTGGTCGTAAAAACAAATGCTCACGTGAATAGTCCACTGTGGGTCTGAGCAGAATCAGAGAGAGTGAGCCAAAAAAGGAAACATAAGGAAGGAAGGAGGGAGGATAACAAAGAATAGTCCCTTTAAGAAGGTATGGTCCTTTATGGTGACTCCCCCTTTTTCAGCCGAATAAAGTACAAGGGGAGTTACCTCTTTTTTTTCCTTCCTCCAAACCAGAGAATAAGGATTCTTCTCTCTTGAGCTCTGCCTTCCTTCCTACTCTCAGCGAGAGCAAAAGTTAAACCCGGCTTTACACAACTGGAATGTGACAGCAGGAGAGAGAGAGAGAGCGAGAGAGAATGAGCTGGAGAGGGAGGGACGGGCAGAGGGAGTCGTGGGACATGTGTAGTGTCCACCTCCACTGCTATGTGAGTGAGCAGTCAAACAGAATCACAAAGGGGAGGGACAGAGCAAGTCGCAGACGGCTAGGGGGCTGGGGTGGGTGTAAAGTGTGAGAGAGTGAGCATGAGACAGACAGAGACGGAGAGCAAAGAGAAATGTCAGAGTGTAGCTCCGGGAAATGACTGGAGAATTTCATTCAACTGATCCTGGAAAATCTGGAAGCGGGATGTGAGTGAGCTGGAACATGAGGCTGGGAGCTGCATGTAATTGAAGACACACTGCAACGCCAGGATCCGAAGAGGAGATATTCCAAGCGTAGTATATCTAGCTTTTAGGACAAATGTATTATTAGATCTGCAGTAGGCAGACATTTGGGAGAAACATAACTACTCATTTACTCTAATGTTGAGAGGACAGTGTTTGTTTTTTTTTCCTCAATATGTCATTCGGCGCTGAGCTCTGGCTTTTAGATGCATAAAAAGTAAAGAGGCACAACAGACAATAGCTATTTAGATATAGAGTTTGGTGTGGTGAAGGACTTTCAGTACAGCTCCGTATGTATGAGGCAAGACAGCTCCACTCACCTTTGGACAAAGATGCACAATGCATAAGTCAAACTGAACATGCTATCAGATATACTGAATGTAAAGTAGTCTTTGTAAAACTGTAAAAAAAAACAAATGTTCTCCTATTAATTTTACACTAGAGGGCTATGGCTATTTTGGTAAATAGCTCAATACAACATCATTGCAGCCTGGACAAGTCTTTCGTCTTATAATATATTCTCCAAAATGGTATTTGGCCAGTATGGGCTTTGTCTGAAAAGTCCATATTGGCCAAACATAACGAGTACTAAGAAGGCAAATCATTCCAAACAGTATTTATCCTAATCACTTGCTTTGACAAGTCAAGTGGCTTGTTGCCTTAAACTGTTCAATGTCCATGTTAATAATTTTAAAGATAAAATAAGCTGCTGTATTGATAACAGAAAAGCTGAACAGTGGAGTTAATTCCTTGTGGGGCTCGTTGAAAGACGTTAACAAACGAAAAACCTTAAAACGCCAAAAATTCCAAAATAATTGTTCTTCTCCTACTCCCAGACAGCTCCTCTCCTCACACACACACACAAATATTGCTCACTGTCCTATAATCCCCCCCTCTCTCTTTCTCTCTCTCTGCAGTGGATAAGGAGGCCCTCTTCCTCTGCAGGAAGAAAACTGAAACCAGCCACAGAATGGAAAACATTAGTCTTCCCCCTCGGTCTTCTGATTCAACATTCTCCGCATATAAATGAAAACAAGAACGAGTCACAGATTGAAAAAGACGTCTGTACTATTTGGGGACAACAACACATAGTTGTTGAATTTGACAAATTTGGTCAATATTTGTCCAGATTTGCCTATTTTGCAGTTTGAAGAGCAGAGGCCCATTTGGTAAAAAAAAAAAAAAAAAAGTCAATTTTTGTATGTGCTGAGTAATGCATTTGCTTTTACATCCAAGCACACATGTGACTGAGTGAATGTTAACAGATTCTGTCTATTATGTTACCTGTCTAAAGAAGACAAATGGCTTACTGGGTTGAATGCAGAACATTCCTCCACTCTGGAAAGAGCTTCCTATGCACAGAGCTGGCATGACTATTTAGACATAAGTGGCTCTGGCTCCGAGCTCAGACTTTAGAGAACTCACCAGCTGTAACAGACATCATTGTTAACATGAAACCTGGCCTTATTATGAGCCATAACAGAGAGATAACTTATTGCTGAAATAATGGGATGAGTAGCAGGACAGAAGGATGTATTTATTTTTTCCTTAAAGGCTATGATGATGCTTCAAAAAAGCTGGGTTATGTTTAGAAATTAAAGAGCCAGAGCTTTGCAAAATTGGTGATCACGAATCAGCCACAAAATCTCTTGATTGGTGCAAATCTGTCAATACTATGTTTGGTTAAAAATAAGTTTTTTTTCCTCACACATTTATTATTATCAGTTAGGGATGGGATATGCTGGGTACATAAGCTTAACTTGCTTTGCTGATACATGTGACTGATTAATTTTAGACACAAAATACTGAATGAAGTTTGATTACTCAGATTAGTCAGGCACTTTGTGGTAAAGCAAAACACTTTGTTACCATTTGAATAGACAGAAAAAACACAAAATGAATTGTCACCACCTGTTGATAATTATGCATTTGGATTATTTTTGCTTAATGTTGCATGAGATATCTTCCAGAGTGAGCAAAAAAAGAAAAAAAGATCAGAGGTGATAAAACTCCTTTTCTGCTTCATGATTCATTTATTTTTACGAAAACTTAACAGTCTCTCTCAGCTGAGATCACACTAACTGGGCATTTGGCTTAATAAGAAACATATGACTGCAACGGATTCTGTAATGTAAAGTGTGAGAACAATTATGTTTGTTGTTACTGTTGACTGAACATGCTGACAAAGCATAAATCTTACAAAGCAGTAAAACACAGAAACTCACCTGATGTTCTTCAACCTTATACACAGATTGTGCTGATAGCCTTATTTCTTTTTATTATAATTTTTTAATTTTAAAAGGTTATGTACATAAAGAAGCCCTGCTAGCACAATATTTTAAAATCACTTAATATATATTTTTTTATTCTGTATGCTTTCATCATTAAAATGCTATTGTTTTTTTCTTGAGTATGTTTATTCATTGCAAGAAATAAACTCCCATACAAAGGTTGTGGAAGATACAGTGATTGTCAACCCTGACAATCCACAAAATACTGTTTCTAATTTATATTTTAATTTTATAATATGATCCAAGTGTCTTTAAACATTTAATTATAAATCCATGTTTCCCTCTAGATATACAGTAAATATTTTTCACTTGCCAGCAT
This sequence comes from Micropoecilia bifurca, assembly GCA_903067075.1. Classification (NCBI taxonomy): domain Eukaryota; kingdom Metazoa; phylum Chordata; class Actinopteri; order Cyprinodontiformes; family Poeciliidae; genus Micropoecilia; species Micropoecilia bifurca. The sequence continues at coordinate 20,079 of CAEGAF010152108.1, forward strand.
ATAGTGTAGACGTGTGTTGATCTTCCTAAGTGCTGATCTAATTAGAAGAAAACATCCGGATACTAAAACTTTGCCGTATCTGCTGTACAGACAGACAAATATTTGCAGGATTTGAAACAATTAGAAATTGGAGGACTCATGCTTATTGTGCCACTATATATAGAGATGATAGTGACAGGGGAGGGAGAAAAAGCTCTCTCAATTTCTGTCAAGTAAGCTTTGTGTTACAAGAATGGAAAGAATTCACAGGGATTCTGCGGCTTCCACATTGAGATAAAGACCATATTCAACATTTTGACAATTCTTCTTTGCCCAAAACATGTGGCTAATACACTAATGATGCAAGAACATTTTTCACCTGAGTCTCGAGTCGAGTTATCGTGTGATAGGCCGGTTCGACATGCGAGTCTCGCCTCCCCCGTTCCATTTGGAACACAAAAAACTGATTAAAACGACGCTAAACGGGTTTCAGAGATTAGAGATAAAGAACGGAAAGTCCTCTTCTGACTGATAACTGTGTAAAACGCTGTGTCACATACACAGATGTGTATGTAACCATGTGTGTAAAATGGTAGATACCTGAAAAAGAAAAAAAAAAGCACATGGTTAAGTGAACACGCTGTAAAACACGTGTGCTTTGGGGTTTAAATTGATCAAAAATCCAGCTATGGAACGAGCTATGAGAGAGAATGATGAGTCCCAGCAGCAGCCACTGTCTGCCTGGCTGGGCAGCAGCTTCACACAACGGAGCCAAAATAAACATCTTCCCCACAGTCTCCTCTGCTGACATGAAATGAATGTGCGCAAGTAGGCGGAGTATTATTGTTCATGGGTGCCTGTGTCTATGTGTCTTGGCCCACTTCTGCAAAACCATTTGTGACTATCCAAAACCGCAAGTTTCTGAGTTACATCTTTATCTTCCTCCTTTCCCCAGTTACATATAAGTCATCGCCAAAGCAGCCATATCTAAAGAACCACAGGCTCCAACACCGGGTTTGTCTTCCGCTTCAAAACACTGGCAGTGTGCTCAAGGGTCCATCATTCTGCCACTCACTAAATTTTCTTCACAGACAAAAGGAACAGTTGCACAACAAATACTAAAATTATGAAGGAGAAACGTAATTTAATTTACGTTGAAAAATGCGTAGCTAACTTTAGCATGCTCTCACGGAAAAGTTCTTGTTTTTGTCTTTCTTAGATTAATTCAGTGATACTGATATTTGGACCTTACAGAAATATTTAGTTAGTTAGTTTTTCAAATATATCTACACAATCAGTCCCTGCTGTGTATTAGGAAGAATCCAAAATGGCTTACTTTACAAACACACCACTTTATACTGTAGCCAAGGTAGCCAAACACAAAACAAAGTTTGTAGATTACTGATGATCATGTTAAGGATGATGAACGTTGATGTGGTTCTTCCAACAACTATGAATTCATGAATAACAACAATATTAAGTCTTAATATCAAAATATATAGAAGGGGTTTGAAGATTTGAGAGGATGAAAAATGTCCATCATGGCGACTGGCCAGGTGGTGAGCTGGTCATGTCTGTTCTGGACAACTGGAGTAAATCTGCCACTGTATGAAGGATTTCATGAAATAACTCCTGCCAGGGGATGAAATCCTGTGTATTTTCATCCCCTGGATTATTTACAACCAGCAGGTATTCAATATGTACACCTGTAAATAAAACAAGGCTGTATTTTATTTTATTTTTTGCTCTTGACAAGCACAGCAGTCACCTTGTCTAGCTAGCATGTAATACATCTGGAAAAGCTACCGTTGCTCGTAACTTACAACCTTCTTCGCAGAGGATAAAACATAGACGCTGCTGCATGATCCACTTAACTTCTCATGAGTAAAACATCTGACAGAAATGCTTAACATCACCTTGACAAGCTGTCGATGGCCAAATATCATAGAGCGATTTCTTGCGTGCTAAAGTGGAAGCAGTAGTAAAGGCTTTATGTATGACTACATACATTATGCTTAAATTACACTTGCCATTTGTTTATGATCTTCTTTCCATTCGGAGGTTACAATCTGAAAGCTGGAAATTGGTGGGGAATGTAGCCCAAATTGCAAGAAAGCCAACAGAACATTACAATTAAATTAATTTCCTTTATTGCAACTGATCAGTTTATTTCAGCTTTCTTTGACTCTCTTCAACAGTGTGTGGTATAGAGTTCAAAACAGGCAAAACGGTTTTGATCCATTATCCCACATGGAGCAGATCTGATGTAAAACCTTGTAGGAGAGTTTGGAAAAGCCTCTCCTTCATTTTGATACAAGTTCCAAGGCTTTAATGCTTCTTACGGGAGGAAAGTAGGAAATGTCTTGGGGATAGTGAGACAACCTTAAATCTGAGATTTATTCAGAAACATGAAGGAGGGATTTTTTTTCTTTGCTTTGGGTTCATGTGATTAGAATGATTGTTCATAGATCATGTTTAGTTAACTTCAGTTTCAATTTATAGTGACTTTATGTAGAACAGAGTAGCTTCCCTACATGTGGCAGGAATGTCATAAGATACAAAGTTATTTCATGGAGGTCTTCAAATAAATAAATGACAATGCAGCACAAAGGGATTTACCAGCCCATAAATAACATTTTTTCACATGCCATTACAAGTAGAACCACAAAATTAAATGGATTCCTTTTTGGTTTGATTTATAGTTTAACATGTTTAATTCTGAGAGGGAAAATCACATATGGTTTTTAACCAAAACTGAGGTTTTGGCTGACGTGCAAAAACCATTTATATGGCGTTACGTGTGTTCTACTCATACATGTAGCGGTTCTGGGACAAACGCGTCACATGGACTTCCTCCTGAGAGAGAAAATGTAAATGAAGCCTGGCAGCGGTGGCCATGGAGTGTGTGTATTCTGCAGGGAGAACGATGGAGAGTTCCAGATTATTTGCATCTGTGTTATTTCTAAGCAGCGAGTCCATCCCTTGAGCTAAGGGAAGAAGAAGCTGTGAAGCTCCATAAATCACAGGCAGGCCGAGGCTGATAAAGACTCTTCGTCATAAATCAAAATAGTACTTGCACAAATTCCCTAATGGAAATACAGCAACTTACAGGGGTATTTACACACCTGGAATTTTTCACATATTACCTCGTCACAACTGCAGGCTTCAATGAATTTGAGAGGATCTATATCTGAAAGATAGACCAACACAAATTACCCCCTAATTGTGACCAGAAAGCCAAAACATTAGATACAATCTTCTGGAGCATTACTGTTACAACTTTGCAGATCTGACGACTGGAGGTTTAGTACAATACCTCAAACTCCGTCAGACTGGATGGAGAGCATCTGTGAACATCAATTTTCCAATCTTGACACAGCTTCTCAATTATATTAAGGTCTGGACTTTTAATGGGACTTCCTTTATAATGCTCTTTGTTCACCATTGCTTCCTAACAAGTCACTGAGCCCTTCATAGAGCAGCTCAGATGCAGCCAACTGCAAACTATTATAAGGCAGTTGGCTGCACAGGGTTTTATTTACAGGTATTTGAGTAAAGCAATTTATGTCACTCTCTTCATATAAACATATATCATTTTAATACGATTTCACAAATTTTCACAAGATAAAAACTTTAAACATTCAGGGCTATAACTATTTATGCACAACTCTTAAATGCAAAATTCCCTATTTAGATAATTGAAGCTGCTAGAAAATGATCAACTTTATTCACCTCTCCCAAGGAACAAGACAGAAAGACGGAAACATGAATGCAAATTGTTGCAAACCAGTTGTGGACTGCCAGTCTCCATGCGCTGCCCCTACACTCAACCACCAATGAAAGAGGATCCCCCTTAATTACCACGTTGCCTGAGCCCAGAGCCACCAGTGACTTCATATACATGGCGGATCTACTCGCATTCAAACATCTCCCTCTTCAACCGCAAACCCCCCAGCCTCCCCTCAACAAGCTGCACATTTACAGACGCGACGATCCTAACCGCTGTAAAGATAGCGAGCTAACATCCCGTATCCTTCCCCTTTCTGCCCCGTCTATAAGGCTTTTGCACAGGCACTCATTTAGAAACTGCAGCACCGGGGCTGTTAAGGTTGACTGTTGAGTTATCAGCGACGGATAAGGGAGATCAGACAGAGATTCGAGCCAAATGACTGCGTAAACACAGCTGAACAGTCTGTGTATTTTTGTCTGCAGTGGGAGGCTGTCATCGAGACAAAGGCTGCATGGATTTCTTGAATGATTGTTGATGGTGTTTAGTGATTAGTGACGAATGAGAGGGGGTCCGGAAAACCAGACAGCATGCCAGAATCTAGCAGCAGAACTTTGGGACGCAGGATGACCACATCCAACTGACTGAGAACGCAGGAGAACTGCTGAAAATGCAACCCGCACAGATAAACTTGCAAACCAAATGAGTGCATAAAAGGCTCTCTCTCAAGCCCAGAGGGAACAGTTAAAGATGAAATAAAATGCAGTCCTTAAAATTAGAACTCAAAAATGCCACTGACATGCCAAGCCTTGGAGCTGGATTCATCTAATTTGGGGTTTCTGAGGCTAATGTTCTTGTGGATTTGAAAAGCTCCACATCACGGCGCTCACTGATCGATTCATGGTGCATGAGGCGCCTCTGGGAGTGTGTACGTGTGTGTGTGTGTGTGTACGCGTGACCTTTTGAGCATACCACCAAACGTGTGGTTAATGAATTACATTCTTGACAGTTCAGGATTAACCTGAGGGTGAGGAACAGATAGAAGACGGAACTCCTTATCTATTTATCTCGTCCACAGATGTAAAGCTAAAACAGGAGTGAGGAGGTAAGGAAAACTCGGAGGGAAGAAAAAAGGTCTCAATCACAAAGGAAGAGAGAAAACTGATTTCTTTGAAAAGCCATATGTAGTTTGAATTGTTGTGTTTCAAAAGCTGTGTTTTTGGTGTGTACTTTAGAGGCAAAGAAGAAAAAAGAAAGTCTAACAGAAAAATGCACATTTTATAAGTGAGCAAGTATTACCCCCTAGTGGCAGGAACATAAAATGGGATGAGTGTTGTCTGGCTCACCACATGTATAGATGACATTGAGGTACTTCTTGGTGCCGGCGTAGCACGGATCTCCAAATTCTCTGGTGGAGGCTTGGACCCGACAGCTCTTCTTTCCCTGGCAGCGGGCGGTAAGGACCTGGAGGGCCGTCGCTGCCTGGCAGTCTGGGGGAGAAAAAGGAAAGCAAGTTTGTTTTTAAGCCAACCAGCCTGTTCCAAACGAAGGAAATTAGTTACTCGCATTCATGGCAGAACAATTATAAAGAAGAGTTTACATAATTAGATAGAAAAGATCTGATTGCTTTCAAGACCAAAGTAACCAAACTTACATTCAGCACAAATGGGTACCTATAGAGCCTGAAAGCAATGACATTATTTTCTTCAAAAAAACTGTAATTAATCCATGTTGTGACACTAGAACCTTGTTGCTCAAGTTCTGACTGAACTTAAAACACAAAAGATTAGAACAAATTATTAGGAACTGGTTTTTACGAGCTGCAGTTTTGGAAGATCGGTGTATTTATCTTTTAATTCTCTGTAAACCAATAAAATATCCTCCATTTTATACATAAAAAGAAAAAAACATTTTTTAAAGTCAAACTCACATATAGATTTAGTAATTTTGATTATATGGATTAATCTTTAAAGCTCAAATTCTTCTTAAATTAAAATGCGACATAAATCTTAGCAAAATAACTTAATCTGAAACCACTGCAGAATCTATGGAGTATCGTCAAGAAGGAAGTAAGAGACAGGAGAACCAACATCATCAGCTTGATGTGTATCAGATAGAAATATAAATGTAATCGAATAAAAGTGAGCTTTTGAAATTCTTCACTTATACCATTCAAAGTTGTAAACTCCTGCTTCATATTCAGTTGTTACAATAAGAGAACAGGAAAAAATAAAACAGTCACCTTCAGTATACCTGTCTCTACTAGTGCATTAACTAGTCCGTCAACTACAGCAGCTATAAACAAACACACTCAAGCCCTCTCCTCACTCAGCTCAGCTCTTCTACATTAATGTGTGTGTGTCCACATCAGGAAGCTTCCAGGAGCCTTAAATTGTCCAAAGGACACATGATCCAGCATCTGTGTGTGTTCTTGCGAGGAGACGAGGCAAAGGAATGGACGGACGGGTCTCGCATACATCATCACTAAGCACCTGCCATCTCCTCGTCAACCTCTCATCTGCAGCTCTCATCAACGGGGGAAGCGTGACCTGCACAGATTAGGTCGACGTGAGCTTGAAAGGCGTTCGCCCTGAAGCCGGCTCACTGTCCATTTATTTGGCACAATGCTAGATAAACGTACAACCAGTACAACCAATTGTGATTTACTGAAGCACCCCACAGTGAATTTTTTTTTTGTGTGTGTTCTTCATTTCTTAATACAAACGGCGACAAAATAGCACAAAAGCGCATCGGTACAGATAAA
>CAEGAF010152109.1:0-17868 GCA_903067075.1 Micropoecilia bifurca
CAGCTTTCTGTCTTCTTCAAACGCCGATCACCGCCACACCCTTCTGCCTTCGGCTCGGCCAAGTTCCGGCAAGGATCAAGGATCTCGCAAAGAGATCGTTACCGTAAAGACTATAAAAACACGCGCACTTTAATAAAACGAGTTTACGTAACCTAATAATCAGGATAATTACTCCAGCAGTAATGATGTGATTGACATATATGCCGATATAGCCACTAATTATTCCAGTAAAACACTCTTTAATTATAAATGAGTTGGAATTTGTAGATAAAAAAAATGCATTCAGATTAATTTACGGAGCACGTAATTCCCTGAAAAGAAAGGTATTAAAATAGTTAGCATATTTATAAAGTATTTGTAGAGTTTCTGGCTAACATTGAAACGTTAAATCTTTTCGTTGTGAAAGAAGCACCTTTAAGACAATATTTTCCAAGACCGTATTTTCCACAGCAAAATTCTTCCAAAAACAGAAAAAGAAAAAAGACGTTTATCGAATGGGAAATAAAATAATTGTTCAGATTTTTTATCAAAACATTCTCAAATAGATGCAGATAACTTAAAATTATTCCTACTGACGTCTTTTGGTTTAGCTACATTTGTTTTAAAATTTCAAAAGTGTAGCTGTTATTACAAAAGCCTCTTTACCTCTTGCTTTTCAGCAGTATTGAAAATAAACATTAAAAACATCTTCAATCTTGACTTTTGGAAGTGATCGATTTTCTTATCACATCAAAATAAGTTTATCAAATTAGAAAAGAGGAAAATCTTCAGTTCGAAAGTTGTTTTTAGATCTCATCTTCATATCAAGATGTGAATTTAGTCAAATTCTCTCCATGGTTGACAGACGCGGTCTGACGTCACTAGGTCACATGATCGCGCAGGTCATTGCTCCAAGTTAACATGGCTGACGTTTAACCACTTTTAAACGTCAGCCATGTTTAAGTGGCTGACTCCTGCAATTCTTTCAAAGATGAAAAACGTAAATGGACAAATTAAACGACCAGATTATATAATATTTTCTAAAGACTAATTTAATGTTTCTAGTCCTTTTAGGTAGGTATGAAGGAAACAGATTGATCAGTTTTGGTCAATTAGACCAATCAATAGTCTGAAAAAACAAATATTCGACCATTTACCTAGATATGAAAAGTACTTAAATTCTGTACTCCTCCAGAGTGGGAAAGATCCGTGACTTTATTTATTGACACAGACTTGGATAAATTCTTAAAACGCTCCAGCTGCTAGAAGAAAAGTTACATTCACACGCCACAAAAATCTGTTTATTAAAAGACATTAACATCCAAAATGATGAAAATGTCTTTGTTTATTTACTTAATATTTATATATTTTTACAAAATAAAAAATGGAACAAAAAAAGCTAACAAGTCCGCGAGAATTTGAGAAAAACAAAAAAGCCATTGACAAACAAGGACTACAGTACTTGTGTTTTTCTTTATATATGTACAAGACAATTTTATCCATTTAAATCTTTTGTTTTAAAACGCACAGTACAAAAAGAAGAAGAAAAAAAAGAAACACTGACAAAAAGAAAAGCCATAGCACAACTCTGTTCATCAGTACTCAATGGTGCAGGTTTCCTTACAACGTCAGGAGGGGGCAGGTGGTGAAGCGCAGAGGAGGCTGTGGAGGGCGGGGGCCTCGGGAAACTAAATAAAACACCTAAAAAAATAAAAAAAACAAAGCGGCTTGGGTTCAAGTCTTGGGAAAAATCATTCAACATTTTCCAAAAGAAGATGGACCTCACGCAGCGTCGTTTTAAACTCAAGGGAACGGTAACTGTACAAGCGTTGGATAATGAAAAACTCCTGTGCTAGGCGAAAAAAACGAAGCACAGTACACAAACATGGCCCCCCGTGTACAAACATGCACGCAGTCACATGACAAACACACCTTCCTCACAGTCCAAGCCAGTGAGCTCACTTATATGTCTTTATATATAATAATATATCTATATTTGGTAAAAAATAAACTTCACAACTCTACCAATTAAGAGAATTGTTTCTTCAAACTTAAGAAAAAAAGGAGGAAAAAACAAAACATTCAACAACAATTTTTTTTTTCTTTTAGATATTTTGTATTGGAAGATTAAATAGGAGGTGAGTTGAGGGTGAGAAATAGAAAACCAGCCTGCCTCCCCCTCCCAACCGCCTTCAGATTTTACTTCACTCAGCTAAGAAAAAAGGTGGGAAATAAAAGTAAAATACAGGAAAAGTTCATTCTTTTAGAAAACAGTTCTATGTTACATGTAAGTTAAAGAAACAAACCAAAAGAAAGGGGTGGAGAGCAGGATGAGGGGGGATTATCATGATACAAATTCCCAACACTCAACTTTTCACCTAATTTTTATAACCATTTTCAGCTCCGACTTTTTGGTCCCTCCTGGCACAGCGCCTCCCTCTGGCTGCAGTCGGGACTGCAGGGAGCGGCTGAGCCAAGAGATGGGAGGGAAACCTCTTCAGGAGGAAGGAGGAGCTTCACACGTGGACACGGTTTCGCAGGAGTGATGAGCCGTAACCGGACGTTAGTTCCCACCCCAGTTGTAGCTGTTGTACGCCGACTTGTTTATCTGAGACTTCTGCTGAATGGAGGCGTTCTGGCTGCGCTGTCCGGTGCCGCTCTGCCAAGAGACAACTGATCGTCAACAGGGTTCAGACAATAAGGGCAATGAGGATTCAAACAACTTTCAATTATTCTCATTTTATGCTTCTGAACACGTTTAGTTGGGAAAAATCTGAACAGCTTTGGTGCGATTTTAGAAAGATTTCAGAGGAAGATTTTTGAAAATAGTTTTATTTGTATCTCAATAAAATGCAGCGTTATTGCACTCATCTCTCTAGTCAGTTTATTTTAAAATCTATAGATTCTGTCGCATGATAAGTGGATAAGTTCAGCAGGATATTGAAAAACAGAAATCCCAGTGAAAGAAACTCAAGTCTCGTGTTCAAGTCCCAATGGGTTCTGGTTCTGGTCGTCAGAATACAACAAACAGAAAAAATATAGAACCACCAAAAATGCAATGGATGACATATGAGACGAGATATTTTTCCCGTTAGAAGTTGAGATTTCAGCTGTTTTTTTTTTTTTTGGAGTTTCATGATTTTTACGCTGGAATCAGTCAAACTTGGCAACCCTCTAAAGGATGCAGTGTTTTTATGCTTTTTCCAGGAAATTTAAGCATTTTCAAAAGAAGTTTTCAAGCTTTTCCAGCACCAAACTTTGGAGTTAAAAACAATACAAATGAACTAAAGAAGAAGTGATATAATTTATTAACATTGTTGGTGTATTTTACATTTTACAGCAGGGGGAAATTAAACCAAAATACGACAAAATTTTCGTTATACACACCTGACTGGTGTGAGAAAGTTACAACAAAAAAAAATCTCACATTTTCTTGCCAAGTTTTCTGAAATTTAGCAAATAATTTTGGTGATTCTAACTGACCCAAAACAAGAAAAGTTTGGTCTGATTTGACTTCAGACATTGAGAAAAAAAAATTGCTTAGGCCTTTTCATTAGCTTCAAATACCTGGACTTAATTATAAATAACGCTTTAAAAAATTTAGGTTTTTAATCAAATGTTAGATTGCACTTTATTCAAACTGTGCAGTTTGAATATCCAGCACTTTCCAAACCTTTAAATCACCAAAATTACATTTAAGAATTTCAAGTCCCGGTATCAACAGCATTAGTGTATAAATCCTAATGGACACAAAACAGTAAAAACACAGTCTAATAATCCATCTTTTAAACAGTGTAGATAAACATCTGATTTTGTAGTTTTTCTGCTTGGTCGTCTTTAGTGCTGCTGTGTCCTTGAATATGCTGAGTATCTACCTGGCCGTCTTGCTGCATGTGGTGGTGCAGAATCTGAGAGTGGGGCTGTTGGTGGGGGGTCAGGATGTGCATGAAGGGGGCCGGAGCGTAGGCAGCGGCCGCCGGGGGGTTGATGGGCCCGCCGGTCCCCAGCGCCGAGGGGAGGCTGAAAGAAGCTGCTGGCGTCCCGGCATGGAAACCCTGCTTCTCAAACGACTGTGGGAAGAAGAAACCAAAAATCAGGAAAAAATAAATAAATAAAAAAATCAAGGCACTGCTGCTCGACTGCAGAGATATTTGGTCGTAACCTGTAGATACCTGTGTCTTCGTGTAAACAGATCCTGAAATATCCGGCACTCCTGTGTTGCTTGACGTCACAGAAACTCCTGAAGAAAAAAAAAAAAGAGAGAGACGTTACAAACTTTATCCAGGACAGAGTGAGATCGTCTCCCATCACAATAAACAACGACAAGAAGGCAGTGACGGGGAATTCAAACAAAAATTATATTAAATGGTGACAAATCCTCAGCATCTACATCTATGTTCTTGTCCATAGATGATTTCAGCAGATTTGCCTTTTCTGAGAGACAAAATAAGGAGGAACAGAAGTAAAGAAATTATGTTATAGTGAAAAATCCTGTGATGTTTTTGCAGCCATGTTTGCTCCAACTAGACATTAGAAAACTGCTCACATCAACACGAAACGGGGTCAAAACACGAAAAGGAGAGAATCGTCTTCAGGCCAGAAGCTCGTCAATGTTAAAATGTGTCTGCTTTCACTTTCACATGTTAGATAAAGAATAAAAATGAAATAAAAAACTAGTTGTTCCTGTGAATGCAACCTCTGGAGATCAGTAAGCGTCTAAAAACAGAAACTAAAGGCTTTAACTATTTGAAAATTCCAGTTCAAGAGGAGAAAAAAATTTTATTTTTGCTCAAAAAGGAATAGTTATTATTGTGTAACGCTTAAGCAGAGTAGTCATCAGCAGTCACCATCTTACCTGCAGTAGATTTGAAAAGCACTCAGTTTAAATTATTATGAAGAAGCTTTCATGCAACAGTTAAGACATTGGAAAATATGAACACTTTGAAAATGATAAATACCGTAAAAATCTTTTGGTAGTAAAACAAAAATACTTTAAAATCAGCTTTAAGAAACATATTTCTGCATAGGCTGGTCCAATTAGCAATAAATTGTATGACAATTTATAATTAAAGGGCTATTTTAGTTGTCGTGTTTCTTTTTTTTTTATATCTTCCAGTTCCTGTGTCAAATTTCAGTTGCAAAATTAAAGTTTATTAGTTTTTGAGAAGAAGAATGCGAATTAAGCCATTATCAATATACCACTTGAAAATAATTTCAAAACAATAATATAAACATTTATCAAAATCCTTTCTGGGGCAGTTTACCACCCAGCAAAATTTGGCTTTAATGTAATTTTGCATGACAATAGTTGGGAGTTTAAAAATGCAACGACTTTATGTCTATAAACATGCAGTGACATTTTGGTAATAAACAGACTAGAAGCTCTGAATGCTCAATTTAAATTCTAAAGTTTACAGAAGAATGTTTACGTCACCCGATTACAAAAGTCGCAACAGATTGAGCCGTTTGTGGATCGATTTTAAAGTTTATTGGGCAGCTGGAGCAGACAGCATCGTCATAGCAACGAGGAGGAGGATTGACCGAAACGCCAGCAGGGAAGCCTGCTTGGATGTGAAGTCAGAGACAGAAGTGGTGGGACTGTGATGTGTTTCAATGACAAAATACTTCTTTAAGAAGTTCATAATTATAATTTTCAGCCATCGTTTACATCCAGATTCACTGCATCTGTCTGGGTTTTACTGGTGCAGAATTACGCTGAATGTCTCAGCATAATGACTTAAATGTTGGATCAAATGCAAACGGACCGTTCAGACTGCAGACGCTTTCAAAACAATCAAGATACGCATCCAAATTAGAACCGAATGTAAAGGTGGCACAGATCAGGATGGGGTCGTTCAGACGGCCGTGAAGCAGATTTGGTCACATTTTCCTGTTAATTCACTGATCCTGACTGAACAGAACACGGATGTTTGAGAAAAGTTTTAATTTTTGTTGCCGGCAATAGAATAAATTTCCAAAACAACAACACAGAAAACATTTGACCCACAAAGTTAGGAAACCGTACACATTTCTTTAAGGTTTGAGAATGTTTTCTACAATAATGTTCAATTTATCAGCATTGTTTATGCATCTTTTAAGTTGGAAAGAAAAATAAATAAATACTTTTGACTTTGCCTGCAGTGGAAAAGGTTTTGACACAAATGGATTAAACTGAAACAAAGTTTAACAATGAATCTTAGCAGTTCAAGTCCATCACACCAGGCTTTCTGCATGCAATGTGTCACAGTAGATGCTCAATAAAAAAAAAACCAAAAAGCAACAAGAAAACCCTCCTTAAACGCAGCGATTGGTCAAAACGGCTACAAAGATGAAACATCCTCACATTCAAATCCACCAGACTCGGCCCAACAAATCCAAGAACCAGCGAGTTTTAAATCCAACCAGCAGGAGCCCAAAAGCTCGGACATGAAGTCACTCTTCACCATTGACAGGAACAGGAATCATCGAGTCGTTCTGATGCCCTTTGAGCGGCGATGATGAGGATGAAGAGCAAGCGAGACGGAAAACGGGACGGCACCGACCAGAGAAACTCATAATCAGCTGGGATTGTTTCAGCTCGTCATATTTTAACTTCCTACGACGGGGCTGATGATGAGTTTCCCTGTGCAGAATTCAGGAAACGGGGAGGTAAAATAAGCTGGTAAAGAGGCACAACTGAAGGCAAATGTGGTGTGATGTCTGTCCGACGGGCAAAGCTCTCCAGCAATGAGGCAAAAAAATGAACAAGCGCGAAAGAAAACAGACCAGGGGGGGGAGATGGATGGCTGGTGACACGAGGAGGAAGACTGAAGGAACAGTTTCTGTTTTGTTGTTCTTTGCTTTAATTCGGCGTAAGGCGTCACTCACCGACTCCAGGCCCGGTGACAGAGCTGGCTGGCTTGTTTTGTGCAGAAGCGGCAGCGGCCACGGCAGAGCCGTATCCGCCCTTACAGAAATCCCCACTCCCTGAAGCCTGGCCCACATCCTCATAGCCTGCAACAGTCAGACACACAGCCGCAGCCCACAGCGTTAGACACACCAGGCAGGGGGGCGGGGCGGACCTGCGTCACACAGCATTTGCAAGTAATTTCCAGGTCTGGGATTGTTACCTAGACGACAGGCTTCGCCAAAACGTTGCAATGCAGACGGTGCTCTAAAGAGTCTGGAGACCAACTCCAAAAACAAAGTCTTACCAAGTATTTTTACTTTAGATTCTAATGCAAATGAGGCCGAAATGATTAACTGGTTACTGAAGGTAATCTAGAAATCAAGTGATTGTTAACTGGAGTAAAGAGACTCAAAAAAGGCCATTTGCTGAGAACAACATTCAGCTCTGATTGATGTTTTCTGGACGATCTTTTAAACGAAACCTGACCTGCCCATTCAGAGTTTGGCCGATACCAATTTTGCTTTGCCTGAAATGTTGCTCAGCATAGCAAGAAAATTGATGAATTGGCAAAAGTGGGGTGAATACTATTAACTATAAAAGTGCATACATGACCTGGACTTGATGGCAAAGATGATTTTTAGGTCTTTGCCATAGTAGAGAAGATCAGGGGATAAAATCAGCTTCACATGTGAAAAACAGCCGATCTCCCAAAATGAAGAAAATCGGCATCGATAAAATCAGCTGGCCGATAAATCGGTGAAGCTGCACAATTTATGTGCATTTTGCATTTAAGATTAAAAACACTTTGGTCTGTAAATATATTTTAGCAAAAACTCCTCAAGTTGCATAAGTTTAGTTTCACCAGATTGGAACGTTATTGCATTTAGGCAGTAAAATGTTTACTTTGTTACTATAAAAAAAAAAAGGAAATTAATTTCTTTATTTGCACCTTTAAATGTGTTTCTAATATTGCATAAAAAAGGCTTCTTAAGTGGCCTAAGAAAAATTTGTTTCCGATTAACTGCCAAAGTAATCAATAAAATAAACGTTATTTCAAACTTACTAAGATATTTTCAGCAAGACAAAATTAACTAACAAGCAACTTTTTTAGCAAGATATAGAAGCTTGTTTTAAGTCAATAATTACTTTTTTTATGAAAAATGATCAGTTTTACTGTTTGATTAATTTGTGGGAAAATGTCTCATTATAAAGTAAAAAATAAATATCCATTGGAACTAGTGGATTTTTGTAAATCTTAAAAACAAGCTCCCATATTGTGCTGAAAAGTTACTTGTAAGTTAATTTTGACTTATTTCAAGTGTACTAAGATATTTTCACTAGAAACTAGACAAAAATACTTGGTCAGATTGTGCTTTTGCACCGGAGAGCCCGTCTAAACGCTCCAAATCAACGCCAACATCATTTGCAAATACTGTTTGACTCAAGTCTTGGGGAAGGAGGTGAGGGACGTGAGGGGCAGGCAGGAAGGGGGTTGAGAGTGGCTGTGAGTGGGGTGATGGCAGAAAGCAGCAGATGGTGCAGCTTGGAACGAATGGGTGATGTGCATGTGGTGGATGCAGAGTGTGGAAGAAGATAAACTACAAAATCACTTCAGTGCTGGGGAGGAGAATGAACATGAATGTGTAACTCCTGAAAACCACGAGGAAAACAAACTGGAGAGAAACAAAAGAGCTAAAAAGGAAATATGGGGGGGGGGGGGGGGTAAATGGTAGTTTCACTTGTAGTTGTGTGCAAGAGATGTGATCAATGGCAAAGCCCGAAGAAAGACTCCAACTTGTAAAATGAGCAGAGCAAGCCATGGAAACAGCAGGAAACCAGTAACCTAACCCCTCTATGTGCTGCTGGTGCCTTCACTTCCACTTCCAACATGGTGGAAATTAGACCTTCATGTCATAACAGAGGTTTACATTTCTGGCAAAATCCTCAAGCGTAAACATGAGTCGCTCAATTTTAGAAAAACCTAAACGGAACGTCTCCAGCAACGACGACCGTCTTCACAAACAGAGAAAGAAAACTTCTGCACGCACACATACAATGTTTACACTTGCAGATGCAGCCGAGTTCGGATGACATGCGGATCCCACGCCGACGGGGATAAAAATCAAAGAGCCGACTGTGGGAACCGTTGTGGAGGTTTACAGAGCGGGATCCTCACCAGTGCTGTATCCATGGGAACCGTAGCCACTCGCTTGCTGGAAGGGCGTGGCGGAGGCGTTCACGCCGACATTCACGCCGTGTTGTTTCGAAGAGGTAGGAGCCACCTGAGCAAAAACCGAAGCGAGTTAGGATGAAAAATAACCTGACAAAGCTGGGATTTTAGTCTTCATTTAGACCATCAAGAAATTATTTGGATAAATATTCAAACTTCTCATGTTTGCAAAAACCATTTTGCTCTTAGTCCAGCTAAATAAGACTTTAGGTCTGCAAATATTACATAATCTTCAGGAAAAAAACAATTTTAATGCATATCTACTATAGAAAACGTTTTCTCAGGTGTAAAGAACTTATTTTATTTTTAGAATTGCAACGGGATGAATACATTTTCTTCTATGTTAACATTTGTGGAAAATATTATAAAAAATCCCTTTAAATTTATATAATTGTACCAAATGTCTGCATGTTGTAAGTGCTTCAAATTGAAGTCAAAATTCTTGTTTGGAAACAGTTTTACCTCAAACAGCTAATTCTGAAAAAAAGCTAAGAATTTCCAACCCAATGGTAAAACAAGCAATTATTCCATCAAAAAAATCTGAAAAACTGCTCAACCTGCATGTTATTATGTCTTTATTTAAATACATAACATTGCACCTTTATTACCTTTTGCCAAAGTGGATGTAAACGCACATCATCATCAGATTAATTAATTTTGTGCCCATATATAAACAATACCATCACATTATTTAATCCAAATACATTTCAATCCAATCAAGGAATTTTGAACGTTTTAACACAGCCAGTAAGAAGAAAGCATCAACATCAAAAACCTAAAAACGGAGGATTGCAAACACAGGTACACAGATCTTCATTTCTGGAAACATGATCTGTGAACCGTTTGAGTAAATTAACACTGGTAAAACAGAAACACTTGTAAGTGTCATTATGCAAGAGGAACTGGTTCACTTCGTGAAATAGAAGTTATCACGAGGAAAGAGAACATCAAGTAGGAATGTTGAAGCAACGTCAGTGAGGAAGTAAAAGCTCAGCGCAGGTTGGTCTTATAAACAAACTGTAGCTGCGTCTCAATTACAAATGTGAGCAAAACTTTGTCAATATTCTGGTAACGTTGAAAAAGCATAATTAAAAATAAGAAATGCCGTTTGCAAAAATAGAAATAAAAAAATAACCACACATGAATAAGTTTTGTTTACGTGGGGAAAAAACCCCATGATCTTCCTACCACTTCCTGTTGTCTGTCATTTTCACCAGAGGCAACATCCTGTTGTAGAATTTATAACTAGTGTGATGCAAAAAAAGTTTCACTTGTAATTTTCTGAAATAAGACTAATTTCAATACATCCCCCCAAAATAAAATAAAATATCATACATGCGCAAAAACTAGTTTTTTCCCTAGATTTATGCGCTTCCATTAACTGAGTTTAATTTCTTAATTCCAATTTTATGACCAATGAAAACGCAGCTCATGGCTCCAAGCTGACAGCCAACGTTTTTATGAAGCGGCTCAAGGACAATAAAGTCAAAGTTCTGCAGAATGTGAAAAGGTTTACAACATTCTCTAAATACAAAGAACCAACACATCTCGTTTTATCCTGAAGGTTTTCTTTCAGTCTTATTCTAAAAGATCAAAAGCGATCATATTAGGACTTTCTCCTCCGCATCGCGTCCTCAGCTGTCCTCGTTCTGAATGTCAGTCAGTTTCTCATTTCTGCGCTCTGATAGGCCGATCAGCAGCCCTGAGATGATGTGAAGTTTCTCACCGGAAACATAGCAGGTCCGTACTGGAAGGTGTTGGGGAGGCCCGGCATGCCAGTGTAATACGGGAGGCTTGTGTAGCTGTAGCCGGGCGGCAGCGCCGGGTTGAGGAAGGGCTGCTGCGTGGTGTGATGCGTCTGGGTCTGATTCTGTTGCGTCTGAGCTAACGTGGTGGCCGGAGCCGGGGACGATGCGTCGCCTCGACCGAACTTCGACAAGTCGCCTGAAAACGGGACAAGAAGAAAAGATGAGCGCTGTGGAAAACGATCAATACCCAGGACTAGATGAACATGGGGAGGAAAAGCTCCTTTTGCGAATTATCCTAAAAATAAAACTGAGAAAACGTCACAGATGTTCAAACTGTTTACCATTAATTATGATGAATTTCTTAAAAAAATTATTCAAAGCTAATGGTGTTTAAAACTGTCAGGATTTTTATTTTTAACCATTTTCTCCACTGTTTGCTCAATAAAAGCATCAATAAATTTCAAAATATGATTAAAACCAGTTACTATGTGCAGGTTAATGATATAAATCACATTTTCACTGATGTTTAAGACTAAGACTAATGTCTTACAGAAGCAAATTACAAACGCTTTTCAAGAGCAGTATTTGTGTTTCTGGGGATAAAACTGCTGTGACATACAGAAGCAGCCTTAAAAATAAGTGATAAATATTTTTTATTGTCACCTTTATCATTATTACAACAGAGCAACAAAACAGTGATAAAATTTCAAGTCCATATCGCCCACGCCTACTTCAGACTCGTTTCTCAGGCACAGCAGAGTAAATCTGTAAACCTAATCTGTCTGACGATAAAAACATCTCCACTAGCTCCGTTTCTTTTTCTTCTAGTATTTTTATGGCGAAGAATATACTGGTTTTATTAATGGCTACAAAATAAAAGTACTTGTGCAACAGTCTTGAACCTGATGCAGCCACAAACAGAGTTTGGAGGCCGATTATATGAATTGACGTGCAAAAAAACCCCAAAAAACAAAAAAGGCAACATGATGAGAATAAAGTGTCAGTTTAGCATCAGAATATGAGAAGCTAGAAGTGGGGCCTCCTGCACAATGAGCAAGAATCAAACAAGAGGTTTCTGAATGTCAAACCAACAACAAAACACTTGTGTTTTCCAGCAGCCATTGTACAACAGGGTAAAAACCAGCTGAGTAAACGTGCAGGAGTTGTGCTGGGTAAAAGGGTTTGGCTGAGGTCCCCATTTAATCTGGAGGTTTTTGATACAACACATTTTCCAGACACCAAAATAAAGCATTAACCTATTGCCAAAAAAAGGCTGGATGCTTTTAGCACTTAGGTTGGGTTTTTAGAAGCAATATAAACTGAAATAAAGCACAAAAACATGCAAAAATGTGAATTTTGCAACTTCTAGGCTTAACAGGGGAGTTTCCAAAGGCATTGGTAGCAGCCGCTCTGATCTAGATCAGGGTTTTTCCCCGACTGGGAGCTTAACTGAATGTGACAGACAGCCAATCAGAAAGCAAGGATTCTCCTCCTGCTTTCTGATGGGAAATTACCTAGGGGAATTCCAAACAGCTGAAACAGCTAGTGATAATGTTTTTTTATCGCACAATTAATCGATTTATTGCCTAGTAACTTCTCAACTCGGTTCTTCGAAGTGGACTCACCAGAGTACGGGTTGCTCGTCAGACTGCCCTCTCTGCCCGTCAGCGCCGTTGTTGGAGTGGCAAATGGAATGCTATAATAATCCTAGGAAGAAAAAGAAACGTTAATAACCCAAAAGATAAGCCACCAGTACCGCAGTATGTGGGATTGAGCTGATTTTTCAGCAGCTAAGTGCTGCTCTGGAGAGGAAACTCACCAACGGTATTCTTGTTTGCAGCATTTGCAGGTCATCGTAGCCATACACCTGAGGCTGAGATGAAGTGAGAAAGTGTCAGAAAACCGTTGCAGGAATGTGAAGAGCTAACACATAAAAGTTCATATAAAATTATTCTGAGGCTCACCGGGTAGGCATGCAGTAGTCCTGGAGCCATGATGTACGGGTTGGGCAGTAGAGGGGGAACACCAGGTGGCAGGTTTGGAGGTGCTTTCCCTGCGAACACACACAACAAGTTAAATAAGGGAGTAAATACAACTAAACTAACACAGTTATTAAAAGAAAAACTATTTCCTGATTGTTTACACTGTATAGCTGCAACTAAAAGTCATACTAGTAAATCAGGATTTTATTTTTAAATGGCAGGTTCTGCGGATTTTTCATGCAACCATTTAAGATTTTTCACCCATTAGAAATATATTGAGGGAATGCAAATAAACAATTTAATTTCTTTTTTTTTTTTACAAATGACAAGCCATTTAACTGCCTAAAATGGCAATAATAAAGAATTCTTTTACTGAAAATGGCTGCAAACAGATGCAAAGTTGACAAAAAAACCTTCACAACCAACGAAAAAAAAAAAACAGCAAGTGTTTTCTGAATGGTAAGTCAACAACAAAACACTATTTTCCAGCAGCCATTATGTAGCCCATATAGTGATAAACCCAGTTGACTAAATGTGCTGGATCTCAGCTTGGGGTTTGCTAGGTAACGGCACAGTGACTTAACAATCGGCAGGTTTTTGAAACGGCTCATTTTCCAGACACTAAAAAAAAACCCTAATCTTATTGGGTATCGTTTTTTTTTTAACCACTTGGGTTGTTTTTAGAAGCAGTCAAGACCCAAATGGACAAACAGAAACGTGCAAAATGTGAATTTTTCATAATCGGTTGAAAGAGTCGGATGATAAATGCTGTGTGTATTTCTGACTTGTCGCCTGACCTGAGGAAGCTGCAGAGCTGCGTGTGGAAGAAGTGGCCGAAGAGGGAACGGCCGAGGACATCGTAGAGATGGAGATGGGGGCGGGGGCCGCCGTCGGCGCGCCCATGGAGGCAGCGTTCAGGCCCATGGCCAGACTGCTGACGGGACCTTGGCCCGAAGGAGTCGAGATGGTGGCAGGGCCCACCGAGGAGCCCTGAGGGGCTCCGAGCGACGCCTGCGCTGCAGCCATGGAGGAGGAGGGGGGGACCGATGAAGACGGCACGGCTGAGACAGAGGAGGTGAAGGACGAGTGGAGGCTCAAGTCGCCGTCTACGTTGGGGTGCTGCTGAGAGAGGAGGAGGATGTACTTCAGAATGATGAGATTACACATCCATTAGCGTGAATCTGCATCTAATGCGTCCATCTGCAGCCACAGGAAGCACTGAAAAAGCTGTTAGCATCTTTGAACCGCAGCACGAAATGGAGCAAGAGACGCACATCGACAATTAGTGGCTCTTACTACAGGAAAATCGAGTCGAGACGAGCGTTTAAAGAGCTCACCAGTAAGCTTGAGTTTGACGTTCGCACTGAAGACGCAGCCAGACTGTTCTGTTGCGATGGATGAGAGCTGTGGAGATAAAACCGGCTGGTTCAGACAATCAGTCGGTTCTCACAACGGCCTGGATGCACATTTGAAGTTCAGCTCACTTGTTGTGCTGAGGAGGGGGAATGGAGCTTGGTGGGAGATCTTCGTTGTGCCCGAGAGCGCCGAGGTTCGACTGGCTGGCGGTCAACAGGGAGGCGGGGCCGGAGCCGCCGTCTGCCAGAGCCGCCATGCTGGAGACGGACGAAGGCGTGACTGAATCAGAACCCGGCTTCACCGACACCGCAGGGCCTGGAGTGGGACAGAAATGAAAGGATTTGCTGTAAGATGCTCACACTGCAAAGATAATTTCACCTGATCGAGGTTTCGTCTTATAGCCGTGAAGTTAAAATTTAGAATCCAATTAAGAAAAATATAACTTTCCACTAATGTTTCTCTGACCTATGAACTGAGTTAACTACTGAAATCCCTGATTTGAAGCCAAACCTAAACATTTTCAATTTAATTGACAAAGAAAAAAACCCCCAAATGAACATATTTGACTCGATTTTCATAAAGAACTTGAATGTTCAACTTAAAATTTTTCCAGACGTGTTTATTTACCACCTCAGATTGTATATTTTTGTATTTTTCAAAGAAATGCAGCACCAAAAGTAAATAGAATAAGCAACTAATCAACAAATGTACATATTTAAGACGTAGAATAGAAAACAAGCCTTAGTAAAGATATTTTACATAAATGATTCATTCAAGAGCTTTAGAAGTCAATCAGAAATCCTGCTGCTACTTTTCAGAATAAGACAGAAAACAAACTTACCTTCAGACTGACTAGTTTGTATTGAACTGAAGCCATTCTGAAATAATTAAAAAAAAGTTATGAAAATGAGATCATTGGTTTGATCAGAAATTATGCATTAATAAAATTTGAAAAGGTTTTCTAATCTAAAGTGTTACGTTTTAATGAGCTGCAAGTAGAAAATCATCAAAATTAAATGAAATGTTTGAAAATATCAGTCTCTGTGTAGCTAATTTATGCTTCACCGACTGAATTTAGTTAATAAAATAAACATATTTTTAAACCATATTCTAATCTCATCAATGCTAAAAATGAAAATGTAGGCATTTTTACAAAACAGTACCAATTTAAAATAAAAGTTGCACACAATCAATAGAATTGAAAAATAAATCAAATGAGAATGACATCAAACTGGATAAACTGGATTGAAAATTTAAGGTAACAATTAAGAGCTGCAGCAGCTTCACCTTGGGCTGCAGGTCCTTTTGAGGAGAGGATGAGACCGAGGGGGGATAGCGGCGCGTTTGAGGCGCTCCTCTCTGATCGTACATGTCCATCTGGCCGGCGTTCGACAGAGCGGGAGTCGATTCGCTGCAAATCAGAGTCAAATTATCCACAAATATAAAAAATCACAACATTACATTTTTTGGTTTGATGTTGATTAGATCAATTAAAATTAGAGAAAATAAACATATGTTTGGTGATGCCTCAATAGAAAGACTCAATAAAAACAGACGTTTTCTAACTTGGTCCTAAAACACATATTTTAAGACGTTTTTTTATTCCTATATTTACACAAGGTGGCATCAGAAACCACAAATACAAAAAGCAGAACTTAATTTTTTTTTTCAGCATCAACCCGTCCATGTGTTGAGACAGGAAACCTTTTCCAGCGTTGGGCTCCAGAGGTTACCGACCTGCTGGGACTCGTGTAGAGGCTGTTCTGAACCTGGCTGCCCGGCGTCGTGGTGGCAGGGATGGACTCGTACTCTTGCAGAACCGGTTCTGATCCAAACTGCAGCGCTCCGAACTGAAGATTGAGCCCTGAAATGTCTGTGGAGCCGGGCATTTCGACGGCCATCGCTGGAATCTGAGAGAGAGCAGAGGAAGAGGAACATCAGGGAGAAACTGGAAAAAAACGAGCTAAACGATGCTCAAGATGACACTTATAAATGACAAGAAAAAATGCAAATGTTGCATTTACACTCTATTGCAAAGTTGTTTACAACCAATTATTTACCTTTTTCAAATTTACAACTGCAAACTTTAATATATTGTAGTCAAATGTATTTGCTTACATCTGATAAAAACCTAAAAATCTGTTGCAAGCTTTTGTATTCAGCCCAAGATGCAAGTCTAACCAAACATCAAGAGCCTTGAACTTTTAAATATTACATATTTGAATTGAACTGCAAGGGAATGTACAATTTTTACAGAGTAAAATTCAAGAACTTTAAGTATTTTCAAGGTAAATTTTCCAACTTTTTCAGCATCACACTTTTGAGATAAAAACACAAATGAAATAAAAAGAAAAGTTTGAATTCACGACTACAGGACTTCATTTATTACCGTTTAAATAAAAACATCAGATATTACCTTTGTGGAAATAGAAGTTCTCTTCTTCTGCTGTTTGAGTTTGTGTTGCTGTAAAGGCAGTGGACTGGAGCCCTGGGCGTCTGAGGAACCTGGGGAGACCTGCTGACCCAGAGAGGGGACGGCGGCCATTTTGGGAAGAGAGGATGCAGGCGGCGGCACGGCATGCGGTGAAGATGCGGCTTGTTGCGGTAAGGAGGAGGAGACAGAGGAAGGAGGAGGCAGCCCTTTGTCCTGCAGGAAAACGTCCAACATGGACGAGGTTGGGGTGGCAGTTTGGTAGGGCTGCCGCTTCGTAAAGGGTGTGTGGATCCCAGATTCTGACTGAGTTTTCATCTCTGCACAACACCGAGGGCAAAAAATGAAAGGGTTAAAATCAGAAAATACCTTAAATGTGACTTATTTAAATTAAGGAAAAGTAAAGCTTGGTTTGATCCTCACCATATTGCCCCAGAGTGGAGGCATTGTTGTCCCAGGATGAAGGCGCCGTGTTGGGAGGTCCAGCCTGGGAGTGTTGTGCTGCCAGCTGGGCCAGCGCCTGGGCCGTCTTGTACTGCTCCAGGAACTGGGAGCCAGTAGTTCCTGTGCTGCCTCCTTTAGGGTCTCCCACATCCCCGAATCCCTTACCCAGCATGCTGGCCTGCAGTGGATAAAGGCAATAAAATCAGGTTGCTACATTACTGTTAATATGTTACACCTAGAGATACGACAGCACAGACCAGGGAGTCCAAAGTGTGGCCCGGGGGCCATTTGTGGCCCTTGAAATGATTCTTGAACGGTCCCCCAACCACAAGTTAAGAACAGTAAAAATTTGGCCGACCATTTTGGAAATAAAATTTGCTTTTCTGTTAATAGGTTAACAGCCTGAAGCCTTTTTAAAATGTTTTGGCTCTTTAAGGATTTACAATTTTTATAAAACTTTTGCAACAAACTCATTTTTGCATTTTTAGTTTAATGAACGTTGTGGCGCCTGGGTAGTTTAAATTTGGCAGTTTTGGTCCGAGGGACAGAAAGTGATCTAGACACAATGCAGGCGTCCTCACTGTTTTTGTATGTGGTAAGGAAATAATTAAGTTATAAACATTAACCAACAGACTAATGCTGCATCATTCACACCAGCCCTGCTTAGTCCACTTCTTTAATCAAAATCAGATGTGGACCAAAGAAAAGCTTTTTTTTTTTTTTTTTTTTTTATAGAAAAAAGAAAAAAAAAACCCAAAGATACAAGCTTCAAAATCGTTTTTGGTTCGGGTGAATTTTTGGATGCTGCT
>CAEGAF010152133.1:0-23165 GCA_903067075.1 Micropoecilia bifurca
GGATCCGTTCATAATACGTTTGGTTTGTGATGCTCCAAAGCTCCATGTGGTCAGTGTGATAATTTGACTCCTATAGGAGTAAAACTATCAGAGATCATCAGGATCAGCCGGAGTTTGGGGGAAAAAGAAGTCAGACCCGACTTTGTGCAACGAACTTTTCTCTGCTGCTCACGAAGAATGATTTGTTTATTGCTCTTTTAATTTTGCATAATAGGCTTAGTAAAAGCAGGAGAAGGGATGGGGGGGGGGTGTCAATATTTGCCGTGAAAATAGCTGATAAAGCCTCCAAGTAGTTGTGAAGAGTTTTTGGTCACCGCGACTAGTCGACATCAACATCGATTGGTCGCGGTCGACTACATTATCATGATGTAGTCGACCTTAAAAAATATGTAGTCGTTCAACCCCTACTGCACACCACACACTTCATACTATGGCTAGTTTCAACTCTGATTATTCACCCAACGTGAGACAAACAACAAATACAATATTATTTCTGTTGGAACAATTCAGTTAAAACAGCCTCTGATTCAACGCAAACCGAGAAAACAACAAAAGAAAAAAAGAAACTACAATTCATTTTCCAAACTTCTGTTTATGGTTATAATATTGGTGCCATTCTTTGTGAAATGTCTGAATCTATCCTATAGAAGGATATTGAGTCAGAGAGCTGGCAGTGTTTACCTGTGCTGCGGTCATTGTGAAGGCCTCCAGGTGATTCCATGTGCAGCAGAGCTTCAGCTGCCTCAAAGGTTTTGTCAAAGCACACCATGTCGTGGCCTGACATCTCCACTGCAAACAGAGCAAATAAGAGTTGGTCAAAGCAACAACCCCTGGCTCACTGAGCAGAGGCGCTCAGGTCAGACCTGGGCCATCAAGAACCACTTCCTGACCTATTTGCTGTGAAAATAGCTGAATTCAGAAGCTGCAGCAATGCTAGCCACTATTTTGAAATGTTTACTTCCTGCTCTGAGATCTGCAGAAGCAGTCTGCTCCTCCCTTCCTGTTTCCTGTAAGTGGGTCTGAATGGCGACGCCTGCTTCCTGCCAGCAGAGGGCAGCCTAGGCCAGCAGTCAGAGAGTGGAGGACTCACCGGACTCGGCCGCCTCCGTCACCACCTCCTGCTCCTCAGCCACGTCCTGCATCAGGTACGTCCCGTCGTCGTACACCAGCACCTGGGCCGAGTAGCACTCCTCCACCTGGGCGCTGGGCACCTCCTCCACGATGACGGCCGGAGACCCGTCCTCTTCTTGCAGCACCACCCCGTCCTCTTCCTCCTCCTCCACCATGATCACAGCCTCTCCGTCCTGCTGCAGCTCCTCCTCCTCCTCAGCAGCCTGCTGCACCAGGTCGACACACATTAGACAAAGAAGAGAGCAATGAGTTTCCAGTTATGATCTCCTCTGGCATGAAGTCCTGACTTCCTGCCGTCCGTCCGTGTTTCAGATACAGACGTTAGATTGTGGAGATGTGGTGTTAATCTGAGATCAGCATTTCCTTCCTCTGTGTCACAGTGTCTCAACATAAACGTCTGAGTGGACACTAGGCCCCTCAGAGCTGTCCACCCTACCCAGCCTTTCACCACCGTTAGGTGGTGATGATGGGGGTCAAACCACAAGCTGATTCTCACCCAGAACTTGCTAAAGACCAGCTGCAGCAGCCCCACATCATAATGCTGCCACCACAGGCTTCCCTTCATCTGCAAGGGCCTCTTTGCATGAGCTTCTGCGTTCAGGGATAAGCGGCTTGGTCGCTTCCAGTCTATTGAAAATGGCATTTTACCCCATGTGCTTGCAGGGCTTGTCCAAGGTCACAATTAATGATGAACATCTCCAAAGCCCCAACAAATAAGCTGGAGAAAGATTTTAAGATATACGACTCGTTATATATCCACAGATATGAAGGTGAGTTTTACTTTTTTAAACTTTGTGGCTAACATCACCTTTAGCTTTTCCTAGTAGGCAATATTCTCAGGACATTATTCTTATAAAAATGTGATATTTAAGTATCTAAACATTTTAATCCATTCACAATATTTTTACCCTATTTTTTTAATTTATTTTCAAGTATATTATGTGTTTATTGTCGAACAGTGTTGTCAAACAGTGACCAATTAACGGGGGAGGTTACGGTTTGGGCGTTTTGCTTCCGAAGCACAACAAGCCTCATAACTTAACAGTAGCGCAGCTCTGGGAAATGTTAGAGTTCTAGTTCAGCTGGTCAGGTTCAAAGTTGTTGTTTTTAGATATGACCGTGTCCCTTAAGGTCTCCGTGTTATTTCGTCTTATTACCTTTGCATGTTTCTTGTGAAGAGCTCAGATAGGACGGTGTTTACAGCAGCATGTACAGGCGGATCAGCTGCTCGGCTGTCTGGCTCTGATCTGCTCACTCGTTCCCATAAACTCGCTCTTTCAGGCTTTATTTACCATCCGTCTCTCCCCGATAGTTTTAGGCTAAAGAAGCTGATCAGGAGTGAAGTGAAGGCAGCAAACGTTGCTGTGCTGCGTTAGCTGTAACTTGTCGCTGGGAATATTTACAAGCCACCGTCTTAATTCAGGGTCATTTGAAAATCCATGAAAACTTAAAGGCCCATTATATTAGGAAAACAACAATGTTCATAGTATTGCTTTATTTGCTTCTGAAATACAACTTTGTCTTTTCTAGCTGTCATGGAAACTCAAAGCAGAAGCAAGAAAGCCACTTTTCGCTCATGCAAAAGAGCCCATGACCTTCCTACAGAGCTCCAGAGGACCAATCAGTGCACTTCTTCGCAAACTGAAGCTTTTTTTGCTGTTTCCTTATAGAGTTACAGCTTCTTAGTTCCTTTGCACTGTGGAAATATTCTGACTTGTTCTAGTAAACCCAGTCTGTTCTCTAACCTTGTCCAGATTTTCTCCGTGACAACAGGATGGGTCAGACATCCATCCATCCATCCATCCATCCATTTTCTGCTGCTTATCCAGGGTCGGGTCTCAGGGCCAGCAGCTTCAGAAGGGAGGCCCAGACTTCCCTCTCCCCAGCCACTTCTTCTAGCTCCTCCAGGAACCCCAAGGCGTTCCCAGGCCAGCCGAGAGACAAAATCCCTCCAGCGTGTCCTGGGTCTCCCCTCCTCCCGGTGGGACGAGCCCAGAACTCCTCACCAGGGAGGCGTCCAGGAGGCATCCTGACCAGATGCCCGAGCCTCAACTGGCTCCTCTTGACGTGGAGAGGAGCCCTTAGAGAGCCCAGCTCTCCCTTAGGGCAGCTCTGCCCGCTTCACGGCAGACGCTGCCCCAATCCGCCTGTCCATCTCCCGCTCCCTTCTTCCCTCATTCGTGAACAAGACCCCCAGATACTTAAAACTCCTCCACTTGAGGCAGGACGACCCCCCTGACCCGGAGAAGGCACTCTACCCTTTTCTGGCTCAAGAGCCTGGCCTCGGATTTGGAGGCACTGAGCCTCATCCTGGCTGCTTCACACTCGGCCATGTTTGATTAAAATGAGAAGCTGCTCGTTGCATCACTTGGTGTTAAACAACCATCTGAAATATAATGCACTTCCAACTAAAAAAATGATTTCTGCTCCGGAATCAATAGCTTCAAGCATAAATTATATTAACTCTGCGTGTTTTCAGCTCAAAATTATTTGTACTCTTGGCAGTTTTTATGAAACCGATAAATAAGCAACAGAAAAGTAAAACATGAGTTACAACAATATTCAAAAGTCCTTTTGGGATTAATAAAGTATTCTTGAATCTGAAATGTTGCTTCTGGCTGAAAATCAGACTCCTTTATTAACAACTGTTTGTGGTTCTGGTCTGCTCTGCATCCCCAGAACCAGAACCAAACACAGAGAAACAGTATTCAGCTTCTATGCTCCACTAATCTGGAACAAACTGCTGACACACAGAATTTGTGTAAATCACAGCCAACAATCCACCTGTTCAGAGTTAGCATTGATTCAGAACTGGAACATTCATCAATATATTTCATTGTACTTGCTTGAGGATTTTGATGATGGCACATGTAAGGTTTGTTTGTTTGTTTCATAACTGGTGTACAGCAGGTTGAACTGCCTTGTTGCTGAAATGTTCCACCCAAAAAATTGGACCAGGCTTAAAATTCAATCTCAGGCTAACTACTTGGAAACACAGCTGGCTGCTCATGAAAAACCAGAGGTGAATGTTTTCTGATGACCAGCACTGTGAAGCTGCAGCTGACAGAACCCTGAGGTTTCTGCAGAAATGTGCAGATTTTTAGATGAACTTGGATATGGACATTAATAATTCCATATTGATGCAGTGATTGGCCATAACAGAGACATGTGAGACTGCTCTGTCATCTAGCTGAATACACAGCCATTTTCAAAACGCACAGAACATACATTCTGATGGGTTTCATTTGTCAGAATAAGCAGGTATTAAACACGATGTTAATTAAGGCCCAATTTCTGTTCTTAATACCAGTTTGTATTATTGATCTGCTATAATCTAATTAAAAATGTAATGTTTTCATTAACTGTAACCAGAAACTCATTATAATTAACAGACATAAAAACTTTCAAACATCCATCTGTATTTACTTCATCTATAATGTGTTTCATATGTGATAAAGTTCCTGAAATGACTTTTCAGTGATATTCCAATGTACTGAATGTGTCCACTCTATATACACACGGAGCAGATGTGTCTGAGTGAAGCCAGCAGATGGAAGCAGTTCTGATAACTCCAGTTTTCTGTAGTGGGTCACGGAAAGAAAGACTGATCTGTGCTGAGACTTTGAAGCTCCAGGCAGACAAAACCAACCCACTGCAGTAAAAAACTACTTCTACGTCCTCAGAGTATTTTATTTATGACTGATTCCCAGAGTTCCACCACACTCAAGATGCATTACCAAGGAAAAGACATTTTAATTATTGAAAATAAATAAACAAAACAACAAATACAATGGATTATGAAATCTGTAAGCAAAATTGCTATTCAATAAAAGGGCTAGTTGGCTCCAAAGAACCAGACTGAAGACTTTTATCATCCAGGTTTTGGTAGAACAAGAGAAAAGAAAAAAGGGATAAAACAATTATTGATCTTGTTTTAATTCGTAGATGACAAAGACTAGAAGAAGTTTACCTGCTGAGGCTCTTCAACCACAGTGACATACTCCACTATGTTTCCTCCTCCATCTGACACCACCACAGAATTCATCACTCATTCCTGTAAAACAGAGAGAAGAGCCTGCCAGAGGTCAGGAGGTCAACTCAAGCTGAGGGAAGTGTGCCGTTTGATTTCCAAATGTGTTTGAACAAGATCAATGTCAAGGGAAAACCTGGGGCTGATGTGAGACAGTAAGGTTATGGTCACAGCCAACTACATCATCAACAACTGCTTCAACAACTCACTTTGAGGCAATAATGTCAAGAAGGTAGGACTGCCAGCAACTAAATATTAGTTTAGTAATCCACTCATCTAAAAATATTTCTACAGATGTTTTATTTAACCACTTGAGGTGGTTAAATGAATTGTTTTAAATATATAAAAAAAGCAAAACACTTCATTTCTTTTTAACAAGAAAAACATTTTATTTCTTAAAATATAACAGCAGCACTCCTTTAGTGAACGCTTCATCATTTGTAGCAAAGAATGCATCTGCAGCTAAAAATTACTTCAATACCATATAATAATAACTTTATTTGTAAAGTGCTTTCATTCAAAGCAACTAAGGGTTGCAAGAAAATAAAAGACAATAAAACAGTACAGATTAAAAACAATAACAAGGCAATAAAACATGGAAGCAGAGTTTATAAAGCTTCCAAGTTAAATGGCTCTTTAACTTTCAAACCATCCACAGACCCACAGCCTGGGCTCCACTGAAAGGGGCATGAGAGGAGAAGATACGCTCAGCTACAGCTTTCCTCCACACTTTAGACATTTTTAAAAGGCTACGGCTGATTTACTGATCAAGAACTAATAACGGGATTGGAAAAGGAGCTTAATTTGAAGGTGGAGGGTTTTTTTATTACCGAATCTGAGCCAAGTAAAGGTACAACTGTCACTAGAAGAGTTCCAGGTAGAACAGATTTACAAAGAATGTTTTATTTAAATGCAAAATGAATAGATTTTTTTTTGTACAGTCTCAATCTTCCAAGTGGCCTTTATAGAATCTGTATGCTCTGATTACTGAATGAGTCAACCCAACAATCAATCCATCTGATTAACCCAACTAATTGTTTCAGCCCTAAAACAAAGAACATCCTAAGCACCATCAGCATCAGCTCATTGCACTACAAGCTAAGGTAGAACAGGGAGGAGAGACAACTGATCCAGTTCATCACACTCAAAGATCAGGTCACCAGGACTCCGACAGCTACAGACAGATGTTAGAGGACAGTCTGTGTTTGGGTTGTTCTGAACACAGCAGCTCAGCCTCCCTGCTGCACCGATCACTACTATGACCACGACAATCATCTGCTACTGCTGGAAGTCCTGCATGAACGGACTCCAAACGGCACCAAAGCAAGCATGTGGTCGTTTGCGCTAGTTGTAACTACAAGTTAATGTTGAGCACAAAATCACCATTTAATGTTGAGTTTGCACGAATCGAAACCAGCTGAGCCACCAGTTTCCTCACAGCTTTACTGTAAACAGGGCAGCGATTCTGTCGCTCCGAGAAAACAGCAAAACAACATGTTAGCTGACTGCCTGCCAAAACAGGCTATGCATAATTAAAACTGGGACTTAGTAAACTTTGAAGTCCGTCAAACCAGAAGACGCTGATGGGTGAGGACCTCTAGTTAGGTGTCCATCTGCAGCCAATGTTTACTTTCTGAGCGGGATCTGAGCTCAGGGCGACCCGTCTGTCGCTGCAGGCTGTGTGGCTACAGTTAGCTGCTCTCTGCGCTTAGATACCAGCTCTGTTTACTCACTGCTGTTCAGAAGACTATTCAACTTTTTAAAGCAAGTCAACATTCATTTTTGCAGTAAAACACAACACTAAGGCACACAAAGAACCTTGCAGTGGTTATTTTTATTCAGCTTCAGAGAGCTAGCAACTGGTTAGCTGCTAAAACACTGCTACTCGTTTTGAGACATTAAACTTTAAGGCTATTCCAGCAAATAGCCTTAAACAGCGGGGACCGTGAGCTTTCAGAGTGATGTGCCCGTGTTGTGAGTTTTCTTCTCTTACCTTGTTTTGCTTTGCTTGCGGGAAGTGAGCTCCACTGCTAGCAGCAGCTAGGGCCCAAGTTAGCTTCTGTTAGCCCACTTGACGGGACCAAAACGCTCCTTTCGCTCGCTTCTGTAGGTGTTTCCAAGGCCTCGTTGCCGCGGAAGTCCCTCCGCAGGCACCTATTAATGTTCTGGAGATTGAATGTGCAGGTCGATAAGCCACACAGATTTCGAAGTCAGGCTTCTATTTCCGATGGAGTTCTGCTACCCGTTAGCTTTCCGGTGTGCCGCCTCTCTTTGCTACAAATGATTCAACGGGTCAAAGCGCAGACCGCCTTGACGTCAGACGAACGGACGCAGAAACAAACTCTCCAGATCTGGGCAGCAGCTCAAGCGCCATCTAGTGGAGTGTGAAGGAGAACGCGTCAACTTATCTCAAATCTAATGTTTTAGGAAGCTTTTTTGAAAGTAAAAGATGATCAATTTGACTCCGAAAATCTTTTTTAAAAAATCCCCAACTTTAGTTACCGCAATGAGATTTATGAGGGGAATTAAAGTATAAATGTTAACCCTCAAATTTTAGTCTCTTTTCATTGGCACTCTGGGACAAGTAGTCATACCATCACACAAACACACACACAATCATACCCAAGAGTAATTTAGAGTATTCAATCAACCTAACAGTCAAGGTTTGGATTGTGGGGAAAAGCTACAGTATCCATCACTCTTCACCTTTCTGATGATTAAGATCCAGTGTTGTGTGAGCCTGTCCCAAATCAGTCCCCTTGTTTTGTCAACGTTAAAAGGGACAGAGGATGTTCACACCTCATTGCTACTACTTCCATGGGCTTCTATCAGCGAGTCATTTCAGTTCCATTTGAATATTTCAGAGGACTTCAGAGAAGTCCTGAAGGGATCCTAGCAGGTCTTCCAGTGTTTTAGAGCAAGTAAACCCACACTTTAACAATAGCATCGGTCTTTAGAAGTAAACCACAAAGCATTGATGACAAGTTACAAGACTCTGTATCCATTAGCCATCACTGGGGAAAGGCACCACACAAAAGTACTGCTTTGCAGTGACCAGGTCATGGGCTTGAGTCTCAAACTGGGTCTTCCTACAGAGATTGCAAGTTCTCCCTGATCATGGGTTCTCATCAGAACATAGTAGCCAAACAGCAGTATTGCCCAGAACATCCTGACGATCTGAACCGTACTGACCTTGTAAGCACTGGTAGAATAATCAGGACCTGTAACCCCAATTTGGAGATTTATCTAGGCAGAGAAAGACCTAGAGAAAAACTGAGAGAGGGTTTCAACTTTAATTATCAAGCATACTTTCATTAAGCACAGGGAGGCTTTTGAGTTGGGTGGTTTGGAGCACCAATCAC
The DNA here is from genome assembly GCA_903067075.1 of Micropoecilia bifurca. NCBI lineage: Eukaryota > Metazoa > Chordata > Actinopteri > Cyprinodontiformes > Poeciliidae > Micropoecilia > Micropoecilia bifurca. Next base: position 8,524 of record CAEGAF010152133.1, read on the forward strand.
TCTACACACAGATGAAAGCTGAAGATGGTTAGTCATCAAGGGTACAACCTGTGGTCCAATCCAACAGATAAGCTACTGTGGCCCAAATTCTTACGCACTTCATGTTGGTTCTGATAGAATAGAATACACAAGGCATCAGTGTGTAGCCACAAAACAGTCAAGGAATTCATTCGGACCCCTTTCCACCAACAATGGGTATGTGAACATTTGACCTGGACCTTTGAGAATTTGAAGAAGCTGTACCAATTTTATACAAGTCATGTTTTCTTCCCTCACATGGATGGCCAAGTGTGTGCGTGCGTGTGTGTGTCACTACCTGTAAAAGGCACGGTCCCCACAATGAACTATGGGAACAAAGTAAGCTGGCAGAGGTGGTGTGATGGTTTGGCAAACATTTGGTCTCATCATCCATGTTGAGTTTACTGACATCATTTAATTAAGCTTTGTTGAAGACCATGTAGAGAGAATAACAAAATGGCTTTGGCCTTCTTAATCAGGAAAATGAACACTGCTTCGACGCAGAAATGGGACTGAAGCATTGATTTGGTCTACAAATCGATGCTCAGAACTCAGTTTCAGCCAATGTCTGTGCCACTGGATGGGCAAGAATCTCCTATACATGGAAGCCTCAGCTCACATCTTCGGTGCCAGATCCCATCCCACACATTCATGCAACGGATTCAAGGAAAATAATAAAACAATTAGGCAGATGGCATTATGCTTTGTTTTCTGATATATGTTCAAACGCAATAAAAAAAATAAAAGCTACTTTGTTTAGTGTAAACCCATCAACCTAAAGTGTGGTGGATAAATACTGACATGCAACATACCTGAGTTCCAGATATATTGATATAGTCCCAGAGTTAAACAGCCTGTCAATAACATTTGTCTAATTAGATTTAATTGTTCACACTTAAAAAATATTAAGCAATGCAATAAATGAAATTCTGTTTTCAAATTCTTTATTATGCAAAAAAAGAATGCATTTTCACAATATCTTCTATTTAATGGCAACCATCTAGATTCCAGAATCTAATAGAGAAATCCAACTGAAAGCATAAAGAACAGTGTGTAATATCCCATTTAAAAACATCTATCAGTTCAGTTTCCGTGATCCCTGCTGCCTTACAAAAAAAAGAAATTCAAAGAGGAAAAATCTGAAGGAAGAGAAAACCACAACAGAGTTGTCAAAGCTTTTCACACTGCAGACCTTCCTTCAGACATACTGAAACATTTGACACATTAAAAATCACAATCCCTTAATATACAGTTTGTCACCTGTTTGTACATGCAAGAAGCATATAAGCTCCACTTAAATACAGGGTTAACTCTAGAAAAATAGAAAAACAAGACAGGATAGGATAGGAACACAAAGAGTGAAAGAACAGGATGCTGCTTTATTTCCCCATTTAACCCAATGATTCAATGATGATTCTAGTATGTGTAAAATAGAGATGTTACTGACGACAGTTACAGTTCCCTTACTAGTTTCCTTTTTCAATCTTAATCTGTGGCTATTCCATCAGGTACATGATACTGATTATTCTTTATTCACATGATTTCCATGGAGTGTTTTTAAAAATGACCCCATTACAATTTAATGGGTCCATTGTGAAGGTAATGGTTTAGGTGCTATGTTGCAGAGTAAGAAGCCAGATTGGATTGCACAGAGCTCTAATGGGCTGTTTAAAAATGATGAACATGAGGGAAAACAGTGAGGTAGTAGATCATACTCATGGGTTCACGTTTGTTCATAAACATAAAGTACAGTCAGAGTGATTCCACCTGGAACCAGAAGTGGCAGAGAAAAAAACCTGAGGGTGGTTTCTATAATACAGTGCTGGTGGATTTGAACCCTCCTCAGTTTGAGAGCTAATACTGTGGCGGCAGGGCCGTGTTTGGAGATGCACAATGTCAACATATTCCACTTTTTAAGCTTTAACGTGTAACAGTAAAAGCTTTGGGATGTTTGAAAGGCTCAGTTTAGTTAAAAGCTGTAAACAGAAGAGACAGGAAATGTTCCTAACAACACAACAAAAACCATATGCCCATAACAATCTGGCTACAATGTAACTGTTATACATGTGACGTTTCACAGTAATGGGCTATGTGGGCTCAATAAAGCAGCTGGTGATCTAAACATTGTACCATGTCAGTAATGTGTAACCAGTTACTCCCTTTGTATTTCAGAGCTGAAGGATGAAGTGAAGGAGAAAGGCACATCCTCCGTCTTCTAGTGGAGGACTGAAAATCATCATTTAGGAGTGTTTTACTGCAACAAATAAAAGCAGCATGTTAGTATTGTACAGATGATGAAAACTCCAAAACCTTCCTCTTCCTCTGTATATGTGTGTGCTTTCCTATAGTGGAAAGCACACACATACAGGAGGAATCTACATTTTACTTGGAAGCACATAGTGTTCATAACCTAATCTAAAATAATCCAGATAATTACAGGCTCAATACCTTTGTTGGATACTACTGCATTTGAATCCTAAGAAGACGTCACCTACCCAGAACAGCAAAGTTTAAAGAGCCATGTTAATTCTTTTCCAGACCACACTACATGCTGTAAGGAAAAATAATAGTAATCCTTTTTATAGTTTAAGTACCACTTGAAAGTAAATCATTAAGCTTTCTTGTGGAGATGCACAGATCAGGGTTTTAGAAGCTGATATTCATGTCAGGTAATTTTATCATTTTGGTTGACTAAGCAGGTTCATTGGTACAGTAACTTTCATATATAGTACTTATATATAAAAGTTAATCTCCCTAAACTTAAGCATCTCTTCATCTGTTTATCTTATAAGTGCACCAAAGAAAAGAGTTTTTTCTTAAACACCAATGAAACCAGAGTTCTTGGCTGAGATATTTGATGAAAAGGAGAATGAAATCAGATTTTCCAGTATCTGACCTGCCACTGATCACTCGTTGGAGAAGGTTAGAAAAAATTAGTCAATTTTAATCTCTTGCAAAAAGATTAGTGAATCGCCATTTACTAGTTATAATACTTGCATGTTACTTAAAATTTTAAAAACAAACTGTTACCTCAGAGGCAGGGGTGTCATCTTCTGGAGCTGGGATGATTCTACCAGTCATAGGACCAACTCCTAGGACCTTGGGTCGTTTCTCTTCTTTGGGTGTTCCTTCCAGGACAACAACAATGTATTCTTTGCTAGAATCTAGTAGTACTGGAGTCTCCTGCATGACTGGAGCAACCTCTGGGGATTCAGGGGCCTCGACAACTGCCACAACCTCAGTGGGTACTGGAGCCTCCTTGACAACGGGTGCAACCTCTGCTGGTGTTGAAGTCTCCTCAACAACTGGCGCAACCTCTACGAGTACAGAGCTCTCATCGACAATTGGTGCAGCTTCTATGGCTACGGGGGCCTCCTCGACAACTGGCTCAAACTCTGCTGGTATCAAAGTCTTCTCAACAACTGCTGTAATCTCTATGGGTGCAGGGGCCTCCTCAACAACTGGTGCAACTTCTACGGGTACAAGAGTATCCTCAACAATTGCAGCAACCTCTGCTGGTGTTGAAGTCTCTTCAACAGGCGCAACCTCTACAGCTACAGGAGCCTCGTCGACAACTGATGCAACCTCTATGGGTTCATAGACATCCTCAACAACTGGTGCAACTTCTGCAAAGGCTGCTGAGTCTTCCATTGACGCCATCTCTACCGGTGTAGGAGACTTGGTGGCTCGTGCTACTTCTACAGTTCCAGAAACTTTTCCATCTTCCTCTGGAGTAACAGTCTCCTCACTAATTGCTACAGCTTTGACTGAAGTATCTCCATCTGATGTCGAGACCTCTGTAATAGTAGTGGTCACTTTTTCAGCAGGTGTTTCCACTGCTGGTGGTAGGAGTTCTTGATCGTTGGATGCCAAGTCATCCTTTCCTTCGACTTTCTTCAGTAACTCTAATGAAGAGGCAGCTGCTAGTGGCACTGCAACACAAAAGCCAACCATCTAAACATCACAACTACTCAAGTTTATTTTCTCCACAGTTAGCACACAAGTTGAGGTGATGATGGAGTTTACAGATCATCTGCTAAAGTCTTCCAATGACTCATGATTATGAAGTGGATAACACATACATGGAGTTTTAGTGTTAACTGTGAAAAGGGGGATTCGTTTAACAAAAATTAGATATGGGTTCAATCAAATGGGTTCAGGTTCCAAGACAAACATTATGCGATTTATGCAAATATTTGGTCTCAAGTCTAAATACTGGACAGTGCCATCATAAATGTAGATTAGAAACATATCAGACAAATCAAAGACGGCAGTAAATATTTTAGTTTAACAAAAAGCTTTATTGTAGGACCTCATGAAATATCTGTTCACAGTGCTCATTGTCCAGTTATAAGCAAAATAAAAATATGATCACATATGATTGGAATTGGTTTGTAAACTATTAAAATGAATAATTCACAGTATTTCTGACACTAACATTTCTCTAGGCAATCTGACATGACAGTTATTACAGAGTTGGAACATAGCTTTGCATTTAGACACACACATGTGTATCACAGTAGAAGATAAACATACATACATGTACTCTGTGTGATACTTAGAAGAGCAGGGCAACATTACAGATGCTTAAAGCAAAGAAAAACAGAGTTTGATCAAATCAGAAAATAGCATCAAAGGTTTTAGAACAAAATGGTACCATTAGTATTACAACGTCTACTCTGACTTAACATTTTGTTGTTGGTTTATACTGTGTGAACTTTGGGCTCATATACCTGATGAGGGTTAACGTGAATGAATCAGGTTTATACTTGTTGAGTGATCACATTTATTTCACCCATAACTGCAAATGAGCATTGTTTGAGAGCTCATAGCCACATGGGGAGGTGCAGATATACTTCAGTTTGTAGTTTCTGACGGTGCAAGGCCAGGTAAGAACCTGAACAAAAATCAGACACACAACCATCTACATGACACACCCCGTGGATTTCAAGTTACTTTCAGCAGCCTCTGCCCGTTCAAACCTGCTCCAATAAATAAAAAGCAATCATATACTTTCATTACAACAAGAGAAAATGTGCAGTAAGAGGTGAGGCCAGACACCTAGGATAAAGCAGCTAGCCTTTAGAGGTTCTATAGACTGGGACAGGTCGTATTGCTCCCTGTGATGTTAGATGACTACTGATGTCAAAGGGGTCTTTGCAGTAATCCAGAAATAATCAGGTGTGTGTGGTGGTGTGTATGGTTCCCTGCAGGAAATGTGTGCAGCATCAGGTTTCCTCAGATTAAGAGCTCGTACCATCGCTTTGCGTCTCCTCTGCGCCAACAGCGGCAGGTTCGGCCACAGCCTGGGCAGCCTCTTCCACTGCCTCAGCCACTTTGGCTACTTCCTCTGCAGCTGCCTCCACTTCCTGTCCCACCTGGGCGACTGCCTCGGCGGCCTCTGAAACCGCCTCGGCAGCCTCTGCGACCACCTCAGCTACTTCCTCCACTATGGTTTCTGCCTCAGCAGCAGTAGCTTCCTCTTCCCCAGCGCCAGCCTCTCCATCTGCAGTGCAAAGAAATACACACACCGGCTTAGTAGAGGAACTCTCCTAATGTTACATACACAAAGAATCCTTCAGATTAATGAACCAGATCAGAATATCAGGGTTTCCCCCAGAAAACCTGCTAAGCCTGGCGCTCAGTGCATTGAAAATTCTGTTGGGGGGCGGGGGGGTTGAATGGATGTGACAGGCTACCAAGGGGAATCCCAAAATCCCAAACAGCTGAAACAGCGCAACACTTAACCTGGTGGCAGGGCTAGCCAATCAGAAAGTGCGGATTCTCCGCCAGCTCTCTGAGGGGAAATTACCGAGGGGAATCCCAAACAGCTGAAATGCTAAGCCTGGCGGGGCTAGCAAAGCATGGCGGGCGCCATGCTTATAATACACTGGGGGAAACCCTGGAATATGTAGGATTGGATTTGAATCCTATTGTAAGATTAGGTTGAAGTGATTGCTTTGTATCAATTTGGACCAAACTGAATTTGCTGTTGATCATTCTGGTTTCAGTCTAAGAAATTTATTATATCTGGACCTTTAGAACCCTGTATATTACTGCTTAATGTATGTAATGAATTACTGTCAAGAACATTATGCATTGTTATGATTTTGATCTTTGTAGTTACATAATTAAGCATTGTGCATTTCATCAACTGCCTTGTTGCTCAAAGTTTTTTTTATTACAATGTGCCTGTATCGTTTCATTTCAGATTCAAACTCTTAAAAGTTTGGGGCAGGAAGGCAACTCGTGAAAAATGACTCGTCATTGTTCAGGTATAATTATTTATAGTTTATATTTCACTCCAGATTTTTAATAGCGCCCTTTAAAGTCAAAGTGTTGTCCATGTCTAATACAGATCTACATACTAAATGGATGATCCACATCCACATTGGTGTATTATCACTGATTAATGAGATTCACCTTCATGCCAGAAGTCAATAAATCTTGTTGCCAGCATGTTTTTCACTTGACCTTGGTGTTTAACAGCCTGCAGAGGTGACACAACCATGGCTTTGAGCTACACTTAAGTTAATAAAAATTAAAGCCCTTTCTGCAATAAACAAAAACAATTGATGAAGATTGAAAATATTACATCTTTCACCCATGTTTAACTGTCCAACAAATTACTAGCAACCAAAATATGCTTAGTTTTTATTAATGTATCCCAACACATCCTTCATTGTAATTTGCCCATATTGTTAGTATTAAGCAACTTTTCTTTTTTAACACATTCTTAAAATTTACACAGATGAGTCATTATGATTTCTGACAACTGAAGCACAAAAAAAAAGATAATTGCAATGAGACCCTTAAGTGAATGGGATTTATAATGAAACAAGCAAATCTTTGATATGACTGTGCAGGAAAACATTAGTCCTTAAGATTTACTGTCCTGCAGGTTTTAAATGGAACCCTGTCCAACATACATGAATCAGATGACTGAATTTCCTCTTCAGTATGCCATCAACTTAGGCAAAAGCCTGGTAAAGAGCCATTAATTTTATTCAGGTGTGTTGGAGCAGGGACGCATCCCAATCTTGCAGGGCAGCAAATCCTGAAGTCAGGTGATTGAGACCCCTAGGAACAAGTTGAAGAATCTCAGCAACTCTAACCAGGTCCAAAACATGAGTCGACAGACTCATGTTTTGGACCTGAGTAATGCATCCTTTTCACTACATGTTGTTGAAGGAACAGAAACTAGTGAACTGGCAACAAAATTGTGAACAATCAAGGTTCACTGATAGGTGTAGGGAGGCTACACTGGGCTGTACTGGTTGTGCTCCTAAATGATCCCACAGCAGACCTTCAATGATCTAAAGCAGGATTAGGCAACTCCAGGCCTGGAGGGCCGGTCTCCTGCAACTTTTAGATGTGTTTATATTTCAACCCACCTGAGTCAAATAACTGTGGCAAAATAATGAGTCAAATAATGAGGTCGTTAGCAGGACTCTGAAGAACTTGACTGCACTTAAGAGGTGATTCAGCTTTTGGATTCAAGTGTGTTGGTCCAGGGAGACATCCAAGAGTTGTAGGACACCGGCCCTCCAGGACCAGGATTGCCCACCCCCGATCTAAAGAGTCCTTGCCTCTACAGCTCTGGCTTGTTGTGGAAGCAAAAGGGGAAGGGTTTCACAGGGTGGAAACCTTGACACCATAAGGGTGTCTAAAGGGTAAAACAGAGTTTGATGGATCTACAAGGTTCAGAACATCATGACAACCTGCCTAATGGTCTGTTGGTCCCACTTTTACAACCTAATTAGTCCAGACATGTTGAGGCATTCCCCTTCTGTAACTTCTGGCACCATTGTATTGACTTTATCCAGCTCTGCCATAATCTGTCCCAGTCAGATTCACCTCTATCACAAGATCCTGTGTGACTCTTCCCCCATTTTTCATATAGTCCAAGCTGCTCAAATCCAAGTATTACAAACAAGCAATTTAATTGACAGCATTCCCTGACTGGTCCAAGATGTACAACATCTCAATCAAACAACACTGAAGCTCCGCAGTAAAGTGGGAGACATGCAGACTGATGCCAGAGAGCTGCTCAGTCTGGAGAAGCACAATTATGAGTTTAATCTTGAGTGGTGCAGAAGCAATTATAGCACAAACCACATTGTGGAAGAGTTGACCACAGTATACCTGTCCACATTGATGCCCACAATAGTAGGGAACAGAAGGCGCTTCAAACTGGGGTAGCACCAAACCAGACATTAACCAAATAGAGCAAGACTTGACGATATAAAAATTTATTTTGTAAGGCTACTTTAGATCCGGCAAGTTGCAAGATGAGGCCTCCATAGTTTGGACTTGTTTATCCATGGATTTTTAACTGGATTTGGCAAATCAACACTTTAAACTTGTTCAGAACCATCTGTGCTTTGCAAAAGGATGCATTACTCTGATGATGAAGCCACATAGGTCTGCTCCTATGATCCTGTCACCAGTTCACTAGTATTTCTTCCTTGGCTGAGTACTAACCACTGAGTACTGGGAACACAGGAGTCCAACACTCCAGCTTTGAGGGCAATCCCACCCACTAACAGGTGCCATAATGATGAGATCGGTGTCAATAACGTTACAAAGTTGTAGGGATTACCTTCCCCTGCTCTTGAAATATTATTTATTGATATTTTAAAACCTGCCTCATCTCCAAAAATTTACAAGTAGATAAAGATATGCACAGAACAAACTGCATGCAAAGTCAAAGACAGGAAGGATGATGACACAGGCAGAGGGAGGGGAGAGGTAAAGGAGGAGGAGCAGGCAGGAAGTGGGGTTAAGTGCAGGGTAGAAAGGGTCAAGTGGAAAGTTGGTTCTTACCATCAAATTAACAAGTTAGAGTTATCTGGAACTGTGAAAGCACGTCTGACAGTGAAACATACAGACACTGAGACAGGCCAGGCAGGTTGTGCATCTTTAATCTGTAACTGCGGAATCTTTCCATTGCTTCACATTAAATTACAAAGTACACAAAACAGCAGGCGTACTCCTTCAGTGGGGACAGTGAGAGAGCAGCTGTGAGTCTGTTGACTAAAAGGAAAGGCTTGAACATTTCAGTCTGTTGGCTCATTTCTATGTAGTCATTTTAATAGAAGTCATAAATGAAACGGGCAGAGCTCTGGGGAACAGGAACACTGAGCCCTACAGAAGTGCATGGAAAGTGTTTGTCTAAATGGCCTTCAACAGCATTTGGTACAACAATGGTCTAGAGTCCCACAACCACAGAGGTTAACAATAGCACAGTCCAGAAAAATCTCTCAAAGTCTCTCAGTCAGATCCATCAGAGACTGTGCCGAAGTTCTCTATGGGAGAGGAAAGGAGGAGGAGGAGGAGGAAGAGGAGAAGGGGTTTCACATCCAGTTCTAGGACGAATATCCAAGCGGCCACAGAGGACCTTAGCTTTAAGCATTATGCTGAAAGAGTAGAGACACAAAATGTTAGAGAGTTTGGAAGAGGAAATTCTGTTTTTTAAAGAGCTACATTCACACATCATCTCAGTCTAAGTTCAACCACTAGCTGTGGGAATGCAGGTGGAATATGAACAAGGCCTGCCATCATTATTTCACACAGGGAGGTGAGAACCTGGCTGTCTTACATAGAGAAAACAGAGGGAAGTGGGTGGAGCGGAGGGGAGGAGTGTATTAGTGCATCACTAAAGCTTGGATTAAGACTGTGTTTGTTGGAAGGACGACGGCTTTTGGTTTAGTTTGTGAGGAACGTACACTGACATCATGCTAGCCCCTGGTTTCTGTACAACCAGGTTCCTTTTCTGTTCTCTACACTCATCGAAACAAAAGTAACCTTTTTGGGATAGAGATTTAGTTTATCACTAAACACACAGTCATGATAAAAAAAACTTGTGTACAACCTCTAAATTCTAAGAATTTTCAAATCAGAACAAAACATTTTTGTTTATTCATTCAAAAAAAAGGGGGGAAAAAAAAGAAAAAGAAATGTTACTCCAGGTTGACCCGATCAACTCAGTTAATCATGATGATCCTGATCACTTCAGCTCCTGAGGCTGAAGTGAATATACATTTGAGAGGAATGGTGAGGTACAACTGATACAGTAGTAACAGGTTTAAAATGTGTCTCCAGCATAGAAGTATCATCCCAGCCTGACCTCAGAGCAGGCTAAACCTTTGTATCTGTAATACCATCTGTCTTCGGGTAACAAAAAAGCAGGACTCTACTGTTGAGACCTCAACAGGCCTCAACAGTAGAGACCTGTTGAGGTTCATCCAGATCATTTCATTACCATCAGAACCATCGTTGCTCTCACTGAGACAGAGAGCAGACATGGGGCTGACTGCGAGAGCAGCTGCAGGCATTTACGCATCCTGCCTGTTCAAGTAGATATCCCAATCTCAAAAAACCCAGATTACAGTAAAACTACTAACATATGTTTCCTACTTATTTCATCACTTAGAAATATAACTGTGTTAAAAAGGAGACTCATGCTCTGATTTCAGATTGGACTTCCTCTTCTGTGGAGGAACCAAATGGATCAGCAGGATTATTTGTGCCGACAGCAGATTGTCTAAACCAGGTGTTTGGTTAAAGTGTTTGCAGCATGTTTACACCCAAGCTCACGTGTTATTCAAGCTGTGTGAATGAGGCAGGGACACTACTCACCTTCATCTTTGCCTGCAAAGAAACAAAACAAACAGGAAGTTAAGAGTTTCGAATGCAACATCATGTGCCAACACATTAACACAACTCAGACCTACTCTATACATCATGGATTTATCTCCTCTCATGCTATAATTCCTGTCCAGTACAACAACTGTTGCTATCAGCCAGAATTTCCACTTGGATCAAACAGCCTAATCTGGTTCATCTACAGCAACAGACGTGGGCTGCTGAGAGTCAGTCAGCTGAATATGTAAACATCCAACCACGGCTGCTGTAGGTTTGTCATGGTACAATATGAACTAAATGAAGGACTTGGTGAAAAGCTGAAATACGTTCATCCATAATGCTGCAGTCTAGATTCCACAGGTCTGCATGTGGTTGTTCCAGTCAGCTGCATCTAAAAGTTGCTTTGATTTTGACACTGCTGCTCTTTCTGAAATTCAAAATGGCTCCTCTATTAACCCTTTAATATTTTTACCAGGGTTGCACTGAGAATTTGCATGTATAATAAACTCAGGTCAACCTGAGTTTAGAGCTGAATAGGAAACAGCTGATTCAAATTCAGGTGTTTGCTAAATGCTGCTGGCTAGTCTGAAGGAACTGAATGGGGAACCTGGAGTCTCTGTGAGATGGAAGCTTGGAGACTGCAGCTTCACACAGGAGCTGATTCTCAAAGGTGGTTTTGCACAGTTAATGGTTGCTATGAAGATTAATGGATTTCTCAAACATGTATGGAAGAACCAAATCCACACTTCATGTATGTTTTTGATGAGGGAATAACATTACCATGATGTAAATCTCACAAAAGGTTGATTTTACATGATACTGCCCCTTTAAACATTAAGATCCCAGTTATGCTGCAGCTTTGTCTGAACGGACTGAACTCCGTTTCTAAGTGCATATTTCCTGGCCTGATCACACTGATTCTGATTCTTTCACTGAATGAAACACATAACACACATTTCTATACACTCTTTAAATTATGTGGTGCAAAAGTAATCCGGTTGAAATGTTACTATTGTTTTAAGTGGATCCAAAAGCAAGTAAAACTCCTCATGAGGAGCTGAAGACGGGGAGGTGGGAGGGAACTTGCCTTTAGGTGGCCAGGGTTTAGGTGTCCATTCAGTCTTGGGTCTGGCTCTGAGTTCACTGATGCGTTCATTAAACCGATCATGATCTGAGGTCACAGTCTTATATCCCTGTTGGAAAGAAACAAAAAACAGAACATCCTAATGTAAGATACAGTTAGAGATCACATCTCTGTTCATGATGTTAACTCAACTGTCTGTCAACCTCTGATGGAAAGTAGATAACTTACATATGACAGAGCGCCGACCAGAGCTCCACCACACAGCACTGTGTACAGGATGTTCTGTCCAGAGCCTCCAGGAACTGACGACATGGGCCGCCGCTGCACACCTGCACAGGAAACCATGCACACGTTAGATGATTCACTGAATTTGGTTCTCTTTGAGCCCAAAATGCTGCATCAACCCTCCTTCACCCATGTTAGGTTCTTGCTGACTGGTGGCTCTGCAGAGCTCCTGTGGGGCAGGAATAACGTGTGGTTGAGCGCTAAGCTGCAGCTCTGTTAATGTCAAACGGATTTAAAGGGCTCAACTAACTCTGATATACCAAGAGAAAGGATCATTTCCCACCATCTTGTGAAGAAATAAGACATGGCTGTCCAGAAGCTTTACCTTAAGTTTGACTCAGCATTTCATTTCCTGATGGAAGTACTGAGTCGTCTCAGTTTTCCAAAACTAACTTAGAAATCAGCATTTATTGGCAGAACTCTACCAAAGAGGAGGCAGCAGCCGTGAATGAAGAAATGCTGAACAACCAGTTGAACAATCAGAATATTTATTTGTTTTCAAAATAGCCGTTATTTTTATATATCAATATTTTTTATTTGGACTCTTGGATTATGTTTTTGCATCCACCTGAATAATGTGTAGTTGCGCCCCTGACTGTACCACCGTTATTCCCAAAGAGAGAAGCTGAAAACCTGGCATACAATAGAGCAGTGGTTCCCAAACTTTTTCTCCTGGGCCCCCCTATGGCTAACAAATAACTGTCTGTTGAACTATGTGTGTGAGCAAAGGAGGGGGGTGGATTCTTAGAGACTCCCTGTTATACTTAGCCCCAGCTCCAGACGTACAAGGGGGATGGGGGGTCAACTTTTTGGGGGGCAAAATGAATCGTAGCTGAACATAGACAACAACACCAGTAGCCTACAAGCTACTGGTTAACAACCTTAAGGTGCTGTATTGATATTGGCTAGTCATCTTTTAGCCAACATTACCTGCATCCAACAGCTTTACTCAACTCAGTCGGTTAGTTTGGAGGAAAAACTGAAAAGTTATTTGCATTTTGCTGGTTTGCTGCCATGACTCTAACACACCTGCATAGCTCTGCACAGCAGCAGCAGGTCTCCTTCACTGCCACACAGGTGTAAACCCAGCGCGAGAGTCGTAGCGCTCATAAACATGAGGTTCGGAAAAACAGGTTACAACATGTTAACAACAGATTAAACGGTTTTCACTGCTCATAAAAGTGACAGAGGACACAGATATGGGTAGTGTGGAAGCCCTACTGTATCAAATTGAAAGAGGAATAACAGAGATTTGGCCATTCTAAGGTAAAAACCCAGCACATACAGCTTTCATGTTTTTTTTTGGGGGGGGGGGGGTTTCCCCAAAACATGGGAAAATTAACTAGTGTTAAAATAACTTTGCAGTCATAGCAGCTTCCTATCAGTAGCGTTTCGATGGCACTGCAGTGACAAATGTGACAGATGACAGTCACAGTTTTACAGTTATATAAAAATAAGTAATAAGTAAATTTTTTGTCATAATTTTTATTATTTCCACAACAGTACCATAAAACATCATGATAAACATAATCCAAGTCCATATCATCCACTCCTGGCCATATGGTAAATAAATATTACTGGGATCAATGCTTCCTTTCTCCTTTTTTTCCCCATATTCATGATACAAAATAAAAACAAACACACATATAAAGAATAAAATATGAAAAAGATTGGGTAGAAAAAAAAACAAAACATGTCCAAATTACAAAAGAAAACTAATTTAACCAAGAGGATCATTGGAAAATAAGCATGAAGGAGTTAAGGTTCATCTTAACCTTTTTCCTTTTTCACATCACAGTATTGTGCAAAATGTACACAAACGATAAAGAGCTCACTCCACTGTCTCCATGTTCTACGGGGCTCATGCTGTCAAATCATTAACCAGCTGCTGCCGTAGAAGCCAAGGTCTGAGGAACCTGGTCCTGTCCAGAGTTAAGGGTATTAACCTGTTCACTTATCTGGAGCTAATCCTACATGCTGGCAAATGACCTTCCAAACTTGTTATTTATCCTTTCTAATCAGCTCAGGTCTATAAAAGTAGGAGGACATGGGGAGAACATTTCTAAACACTGTAGGGTACGCAGGTCAGAAAGTCATTGGATTTGCCTGTTACACCCTCCTCCGTTTAAGTGAGAGGACATTAGAGAAAAGAGCTGAAGAAATTACAGCCCAGGAGTCACTTTGAGAGCTTTACCAGTTAATATTTCCAAAATAAAACTTGTCTAACTGCCATGTTTTTAAGCGCTGTCATTTTCTGTCTAGTTTTATCTTGTAGTGTTTGGAAAATGACAGAAAGTGTAATACTTTCTGTCATTTTATTGGATATATTTAGAAGGAACTGAAATGCAGTTTTGAACCCAGTGAGTGGGTGAGGGAGGGGCTTCTTGAAATACATCATGTAGACACGCAAATGCTGATGGCGGTGTTTTGGGCTGGTTGTAGTACTATGGCAAGCCGTTTTAACATAAATTCGGTTTACCGCCCTTACATTCAAGATATCGCAAATTGTTTTACGACTAGACGTTTTAGCAATTTAAGATATCTCCAATTATATTTCGACTAGACAAAATACATATTTGAGATATCTCTAATTACATTCTGACTAGTC